>JANTCA010008991.1:0-28238 GCA_024741275.1 Chironex yamaguchii
GGCTAGTTTTGCTACATGTTTCGTATAAATAGGTTGCCATATACATATACTTTCCTTTCTGACGTTTCATACTCTCAGGAGTGTCAGACGAAAAAAGCTTTTAAGTATGATTTTAGCGCAATGTCGCATATTTTCAAGGCGACTGACTATTAATCTGCGTTCATTTAAACAAACATAACTTACATATCTATAACTTGTTATGCAATTGCTATACATACAGAGCGTTTCATAGAGTTCTGTATAGAATAATATCCTTTAATTCTACCCTCTCTGATTGCTCCAGATAGAAATCAACACCATCTCTTTCAGAGCCATTCTCCTAAGGGATTTAAGCAAATTCATTTTGTTTTATATAATATTACATTGTCGTAGAATGTGAAGACTACAAACAGAAAACAAGTATTCATTGACACTATACTTGAGCTGTTATGCTAAGCCGTTTTGCTTGCCTGGACATTGCTATTGATACATGTATAAAAATCAATTGTCCCTACATTCTATGCCATGGATCGCAGTCTTGTTTTCCAGGACGGGACCATGCTTAGGCAATGTCATTTTGACTAGCATTGCATTAGTACTCTGCATTTGGACCATGAATGTGGATGGATTTGGTTTGGGATGTAAAATCATACTAAAGAGTATTCTCTTGACTGATACCAAAGGGTGTGTTTGTGCTGTAACAAAGTCTACTCTTCTATTGCTGAATTTTTTGTTGCTGATTCTATAAATGTATGAAACATGCAAGATGTTATCTTTCGTTTACTGAACTTCCTATCTTTACGTGGTTTTTTATCTTAATGAGTGAGGATTTCTTTTGTTGTTTTCTTTCGCAAACTCGCCAACTGTGATCATTGTTTTACATGTTCTATCACTAAATACTATCTTTAATCTAATCTTGACTGGTAAAGATATTCTTGTTGGTCTACAATTTTTATGTCGAGGACCTCCTTAGAAGGCTGGACATTTATTCGGATAAACTGTCAAAGTAATACATTGTGAAATCGAATTCAAATTATGCATATGTTCAAAATCGTCATTGGTGAAAGCATCTGATGCTACGTTAGCAATGAAAACGACACACTATAAAAAATTAGGAGCTTTATCTTATACATTAATTGACACAAGTTAAAATGCTTTTTGCTGCATAGCCTTGCCTTTATTAAATTGGCTCCCGTGGTATTTCATTGACCATACTTTGATAACAGAATGTATTATTTGATACGTTTTTAATATAGTGTTGGTCATATCACCTGTAACCGGAGACTGAGTCCAATTAATGTTAACGTTGGTCTACGAAATATATAGTAAGGTCTCTATTTAGCACGGATTAATTTTGTTTAGATATGCCAATGCCTGAGAATTATTTCTCTGAAACGACGAAAAGCTTATCCAAACGTTTTTGTCTTCACTTAATTATGATCAACATTGACGCAAGGAAAGAACGTTTTCTATACAGGTAATTTTATATCTCAACCGGCACTTTAAAGTAAAAGAAGCTTATTTCTAAAAAAATATGTTAAAATCAGTATTATCAAGATTGTTTATTAGCGTGGTTTCTCCAATTATACATATGGACAGTGTTTAGGGATAAGGAACGTAAAGAGTAACGCAATAGGAACTGAAAGTGCAAATATCAGGCCTTGATTAAATCAATTCTATTTTACATTAGTCAATGATGGAAGTAAATTTGTCGAAAGCAATTTCTTATCGATGATAACAATTGACCTATGAATAAAACAAATTCTTACGGTCAGTCCTTCTAGTCACGCCCACTGAAAATCTTTAAGAAAGAGTTTCCTATTCGCGTATTTTGAAGCATCAATCTATTTCCTTTTATTCTGCAAATTTGAGCTGACGATATAGGACATAGGGCAAGCCAGCGTTGACTAAAACCTGTATTTGACAAGGGAAATATAACTAAGGAAGTCATAATAAAGACAAGCTTTCCTTGTATTGATACTACCATTTCGTTACTCAAAAGCCTCAGAGTAAGTTTTATTGTAAGATAAAATTTATTCATTGCACAGTTACTTTCATACTTAACTTTTGATTTATTTGTACTTATATACTGGTCCCGTTTGGATATTTGTAAATACAATTAGGCTTACTTCCTAAACAGAGGTATTTAAGATATCTTGCTTTATCTATACTATTTTCGTTTATACTTTAATTTATCTATATTTTTCATCTTTTAAGTATGTCAATTGTAAAATTGCCGTATTTCAACATTTGATATTTTGGTAAAATTTTGCTTTAAATTGTTTAAGCTAAGTAACCAATATATGTTTCACAATTGAATCGGAAACATATTCTGCTTTGCTTACTTGTAGTAGGTATAAAAGTCGATTTCTATTGGAAAATTGTATGCAGATGAGACCGTATTTCTCATTCCAATTAAAGTTTCTTGTTTGAATGACATTTTGTTTGGCCTTTCCTCAGTTGAGTAGGTTTGTTGTCCTCTACCAATTCAATTGATAATCAGTATATTCTTACTATTTTACTATGTAACTGCATTATTGGAATGATTTATATCCTTGCCTTTGGACTTAGAACATAATTAGCTATTTTTTACACGTAACAGCAGTTAGTTAACTGTCTAAAGTGAGTCATATCTTGAAAAGAAATAAGTCATAAGGACCATTAGTTAGACTAATACTACTTCAAATCATAAGATGTAAAGAAATAATAAAAACCCTCTTATTATGATTTTAACTAATCTTAAAACAACGCTTTCCTGAAGATCATGATACTTGATTGTTGCCTATTGAAGCACATATTTAGTCTGTAAATACCAGGTACAAGGAATTGGATTCAGTTGTTTAATTACCTGCCTGACGTGACTGTTACAAGTGCTACGAAATGTCTCTTTTTGGCAGTTTATGTATTGGCGTCATTCGTAGAAATACCTTAGAATCAGAAGTTAGTTGAAAGTAATTTGATTTGTGTAAACGTAAGAGAACTCTTACAAGCTAGCATTCACAATTTCAGCTGAATTTTTAACGTAAATAAGAATTGGAGATAGAGTGTAACGCGTCATAACATTTGGGTGGGCACTAGTTTGAATAGTTTTATATGAAATGTATTGTTTGTAAAAACTGAGTTTTTATTTTTAGTACCATGTTTAAGGTCATCACTGGACCTCACGCCACAATATATTACCTGTCCGATGAAAACTAAATCACGTTTATAATTTCAATTGGGATGAAGCATCTTCGGTATGGAAAATCAGCCTCTATGTGATCAAATAGTTTGGCAAAAACAAGTTGCTTTATTTTCGGCGATTTCACCTGCAAGGATGGAATTGAAAAGGTAAAGTGTATAAATGTACTAGTCTTTTGTTGGTTAATAGCTTGACAGAAGACTGTTAAGTTGTTGTGTGTTCTTTTCAACTCTTCATTTTATGAAATTCCTTAATATGTTTCTGTTCCAATGGCTTTGTAGGCACCATTGACGATATTGTACATTTTATCCTTCTGTTATATTTATCTGGCAGAAATATGCCAAATAATTGTGACACGAGTCCGTGTGTAGTGAGAAATGGACACTGCATTCGAGCAATTTAATTAGTTCTATGACAAAGGTGCATCCTATCATTATTAGAGCACAATGATAATTATTAATTAAAATAATGCATAGTCAGCAAAGAATCTGGGTTTTAAGCGTCGATAGCATGCTGTGAATGCCTTCTTATGAAATATTTTAAAAATACGAAAATACTACCCAAGTAAGGATTACTATTACTAGTTGTGTTATGTTATGCATTGCTGTATACCTTGCCTTCTGAACCAACAATTCTGCCTTAGCCAGGTAAATGGTAAGACTTGCTAACTGCTTATGTACAAATTAATCTCATTAGCTTTCTTCAGGAAAATGTTGAAGCTGCTTATCGTTAGCAATGAGAGTCAGACAGCTTTCAAGAGCTGAACTAAAACCATAACAGTATGAAAACGTAAATATTTCGTGGCCAATAGACAAATAAAGAAATATGTATCATGTCGCAAAACGAGGCAGCTAACCAACAGTTTTGCAGAGAATATCCTCTTGTCACCGTTGCCTTCACATTAATTTGTTAATTATGCCTGCTCAAAGTGCAGTCTTACTAAGTCACTTTCTTTTAACCAATTCAACATAAAGTAACTATTTAAGCAATCTGTCAATGATGTAACATTAAGTCGCATTAGGTATCTTCAATCAAAGTGAAACAAGAACGTGATCTGAGATCAATGTAGAACACTAACGCGAATTGCAACAGGACGTAAGAAAAGAGCACCGGTCAACGTCAGTAAAAGAGAACCTTCATGTCGATTGGGTTGTATGGTTGCTTCTAGATACTCCCAACAGGATCATGAAGGAAGCTGTTACTTTATTACTCAGCAGTGTTGTACACATAGATCTATACACATAGCTGTACCCCTTCAGTCAAATTACTTGAACATTTGACCGCCAGCTTAAAAGTCAATTTTGTCATGTTGTTAAATGATTATGTAAAGCATACAAACAAGTAAATGGAGATCTTAAAAATGACAAAGTACAAAGAGCAGTTACATTCAACCCACACAAAAGGCAATAATGCTGAATTTGTGATTGGTTTGAGCGTCTACGTCAGCAGACGGACACCCAATTACATGACTCCCATGTGAAATAGCAAAAAGTGCGTTATTGTCGGACTGTTGAGCTCATCTAAGAAGGAGTAACGTTAATAAGCAAGACTACTTAGTCGATGTATTATTGAAAAAATTACTGCATTTTTAATTGCTGGTCGCATTATCGGATTGCATGAACTAACAGTGGAAGCAATGCCTTTTTGCGATACACACAATGCATTACGCGTAAAGTATAGAAGCAGTATCGCAAAGTATCGATGAGGTCAAATGATCTTAGTGCACATTTCATACGACATTAGCTGCTTGAAACTAAACTTATTAATTGTAAGATCTAAGCAAATTGCACTCACTATGTCCTTTAACTCAAGAGGTAATATTATTGTTTCTATTATCTTCATTTACGCTCAAAGGGCTAGCAGGAGGGACCAGTTTTCAATTGCGTTCTCGCCACATATTATCACTTCGTATGAAAACAACCTTAGAGGATGAGCAAATGGCGGTAGATCTATAGAACATGTGTGATCTAACATATCTGATTGACGTCTCGCTAGCAACCAATTCCTTGATTGGTTAACCACTCAATATACTGCTATTTTATTGTTACAAATAAACAGGAATTTTCTTTTTTATAAGCTCATTATCCACTCTTAAGTCTTAGAAACCTCTGTTTAGGAAACAATGACCATTATTCATGATTCTGTGCTTTTTCTAAGCTAGATTCAATCAAATTAATGTCATGGTGACACGAATGTCCCACGCACATATGCATGTATATATGTCCCATTTTATGGGTTGGTTTTGTTTTAACTCAACAAAGGAAGTGTATCTATTTGAATTGAGACATATAACATAAACTACATCAAGAAACAGAGTTAATTTAAGATTTTAACTTTTTGAGATTAAATAACATATGATTCCACCTCAAGGTAAGTGTCATTTAAGTTATGGATACTTATTTCAAAATACATATTTCCATCATAATAAACTAATCTAAGATTGACTCACGCTTTTATGTCAATATCAGTAAGTGCGTTTCTATGGGGTTTTTTTCGTGTTTTTAAAGTAAATACTTTAGAGAAGAGAAAGATAACCATTACCAATTGCTACACCCTTTAAAGACATTTTGGATTGTCAAGAGTACAAGGATAAAATTCAGACATTTCATCGAGTTTCCAGTAGCTGTGCCACATTGATTCTCATATAGATTCAAGTATGTTGACTACATACAAACTTTTGAAATTGTTAAAATGTGGCAATCAGAATGAATTCAGGCCAGGATTATCTGAAAAATAAGAACATGACAAGTCTTCAGAAAACAGAAACGAGATCAACTTACAAACATGAGTTTCAATTTGAGAATATGCTTTGATGTTAATAGTTTGGTTTTCTTATTTAGATCTCAGATATGTTAACTGAAGCAGATGTACGTCACTTGTGGCAGATCGAAGACAGTTGTAGTTCATCGATCATAAGATTGCATGCTTTCAACGACTATCACTAAGCAGACATACAGATATTTGTAGCCATTAGTCTACCCTGACATCCTTTTATTCTGTCAAATAGATGATATTTGATTCATAGTGTTAAAGCATGATATTCGACACGTATTTACATTTCTAAAACTGTGGAGGCCATCTGCCACCAGTGACATGACAGACTGATAACGAGTGATTTCATTTAATGACCTTCACTCTTTTAACAATAATCATTCCAGAATTTGGATTTAATTCTAGTTTCAAAAGTGTGTATTTGCTTGTTATTTAAATCTGACAGATTTTCTGAGTTGTAAATTGGCTTAATCCAACCTTGCGACAGAAATATATATATATATAAAAAAATAGCATGGCGATAAGGTTAGGAATCATAATATTTAGTCAAACATCCGACCTCTTTTCACTTACTCTAATTTTTGTCACTTGTGACTGCAACAGAATTGTGTGAAACCAGTTTTCCATAATACAAAGGATGGGTTACGAAGATTAAATAAGAATACGTCAAGAGTATCCTAATTGAAATTAAACAGTCTGTCTCCTTTCAAGAATGTCTAGCATCATCTTCTTTGCCCATCTTTCTATTCCAAATCCAGGTCTTATCTAAATAATGGTGACCTTCCGTTGATATGAAATGTTAAGCATTGCATTGAACAGAACTATGAGATTTCTAATCAAAATTAATGTCCTTTTGATTTGTACATTGACAACTAGGGGACAAACTAGTCACTGTAATACTTATTTCCACGGTTAAGTAATCTTTCTTACTGATTGAACAACTAGATGCAATAAGCAGAAAATTCGTGCAATCCATGCTCCCCCCCTCCTAGATTTCGCAACTGTATCATCGGGCCCATCCATCCCGTCCGTTCCATACTTGCTATCGGTGCCATTCGTGCGCTATCTGGTATATCAGTCCCAATTAATTCACTAGTAACACGCATCCTACCTACACTGGCTATCATTTACTACCTATCGTTCCAAAATTTCCTCGTGTTTTTGTCTAATCCATCTGTTCAAACCTTTCTATCCATTTCAACAGTCCCAACATTCCCCAATGTCCCTTCCTTCCCTTCCCTTCGTTGTCCCTTCCGTCCCTTCCAACTACTCCATCCCAATAAGTAGAGAATTACCAGCAGCATAAATTCGCAATTAATCAAATACGTCATTTGTGAGCAAGTGAGTAATTGTTATTTCTCAGTATAACGTAGATTGAGAGTGTCAACAAGAAATAAGCGGTCATAAGGGAATTGTTTTAATAGGACAGTCTTGACGAATGTTAAATTGAAAGACTTGTTTTCATTACTTATTAGCATTCTCAAAGAGTTCACAATATATATTTTTCCCTAAAACAAGAAAAGAAAAACTCCAAGTGTCCAATACGTTAAAAGATGCTTTGTGTACATCAAAGACTACCGCACTCCTGAACGCCAAATATTGTCAGTTTGCCTATGGTCAATATAACGTAGATTCTAATGTATTTGACGAGTTTTTCTCCATGGTTTACAAATAATTTCATGGATATATGAGCACATGAGTATAAAAAGTTTACTCGTTTTCCTTTATTCTCTAGTAGCTTAACTAGGCATTTTGAAATCAACGATCAAAACAATTGTCCTATTGTTCCTTCAGGTTTCTGTTTCAACGGCTGAGTGCGCATGCCTAGTTATAATCATTACAGAGCATGTACACACGATGTTTGTGTGCGGCTCAACAGGCAACTTCAGCATACGAAAAAAAAAAATTTTCTGTTCTGGAGAGAAGATGAGAAAACTAGTTAGCTGAATTTTACAAAATAAATGTGAGGTTTCACTTCAGTGAAGATTAACGTCTCAGGTGTCATGGCTTGCATGTTAATATGCACTGGCCGACCCATGGTCACACAAGTGACATCTTGGCAAAGTCAGTATTTGCGCATTCACGATATGCTTCATGATAAGTTGCCTTCTTTTCAAACAGCTTTTACCAATGTCGTCAGCAATGACATACACGAGTATTGGACACATGTTGAAGCGAGATTCAAAGTATAATAATAGACAAAGCATCTCTCAAAATCTGGGGTGCAGCTGGACACGATAATTGTAATCGTAGCTTCAAGCGTGCGTCTGTCACTGCAAACATTGACTTCAAAATATTATTTAGCAATAAACAGAGAGATAGATTTATAGTGACGATTACAGTATTAAAGTAATATAAATACCATATAATCTAGGAATTCAGACTGCAACAAGTGTCTTTTATGTAAAAATACGATTGGGGATGGACTCCCACCTTAGTATTTTTTGTAAAGTACATTTTTGTAGTGGATATACTTGCTGGCGTGTAGTAATATTACCCTAATCAGAAGAGAATGGTAAGCATTAATCCATTTCCTTAGATCTTAATCTTTTTCAGCCGCAGATTCTGGACAGCTCATCCTGCATTTTATTGCTATGGCACAAGGTACAATAAGATTGATTAAAGCTTAAAATTGGCATCCGTAGATCCTACGATACAAAACGTGTATGAGAAACGTGGCAATGAAAAAATGGCATGGGATTGAAAAGCTGTGGAGTGCATCCATTTTGCAACAGCAAGAAAACGCATTTTCTCCTTGCAATAAAATTACCTTAAGTTGCTCTAATTTTAGGGTAATGATCATTCATTGATCATATAAAGGAGGGACCCAATAGAGAGGTTCGGAGAGAATGGAGACTTGGGTGGTGTGGCCCCGTGAGGTGAAGGGAAGAGAAGTATTTGGGGCAGAGAATGTTAAGAATAGAAATGCCAGGAAGGAAGAAAAGTAATGCCAGGAAGGAAGAAAAGAAATGCCAGGAAGGAAGAAAAGAAATGTCAGGAGGGAAGAAAAGAGGCAGACCAAAACGAAGCAGTGAGGAAGGATATGAATAAGATCGCTAGAGGAGACAGATGTGCATGACAAATGGGAAAAGAGTATCCACTGTGGTGACCCCTAAATTGGGATGAAGCAAAAAGAGAAAGAAGAAGAGGATAAAAGAGGGATCCATCTATATTTGAAAATATTAAAAAGACGAAAGTACTTTTAGGCTTGATCACTTTCCTAGTTTCTTCTGATTCACAGATACAGTTTTCAGAATTGTAGTCAAGACACAAATCAGGAGCAGATAAGATTTATTTCTTACCATGTTAAAATTGTTAAAAGATTATTTCGGTCATGATTGTCAATTTAATGATATCGTTATTTAACTTTGAAAATCATACAGTTTTAATAACAAAATTAACAGCACGAAATTACATATATCTTTACTGACGGTGTGCTCGACTTTAAAAACACAATACAAATCAGCATGATTTCTCGTCATTATTACTTCCACTAAGCAGATGATGATAGACTGATACTTAATATTATTCTAAGTTAAAGTGTTCGATATTTAACTTAAGTTTTTGTTTCAAAATAACGATGTCAAGCGTTGTAATGTTTTTTGATAATACCAAGTTGACCAATATCACTCACTGTAAAGTTCCAATTTTATCTTCGCTTACTGCCGCTGGCTAATGCCTCACGCTTTAATGCTTTATATACGACACATTCCTGAATAATGCATTTCGGTAATTCATGATGTAATTACAAAAGAAACGTGGACAAAAATCAAGACAGAATATATGGTAGGATTAAAGAAATGTTGCGTAATCAAGGCATTATGACATCAAAAATTTTCACTCGTAAATGTCAGAAACCGCGAAGTACGAGCAATATGATTTTATGAGTACATTATGTATCTATCTAATTAATGTTCAATACTCCAATAGAAAGGTATGTAAGCTTGTTATAGTACAAAGGAAAGTGTTCTTAAGACAAAAGCACTTTTTGTCTAGCGATGGAAGAATATTTGTGATGAAGTTCTCGTGATCAAAAATGGGAGCTGGTATAGTTAGGTAGTAGATTTCAAATCCCTACCAGTACGTTAGTCCCACCCTATCAGTTTTATCTGACTTATTAGGTGATAAGATTAGAGTTATTAAAAACATCTGTCCTTTGTAAGCTTTTAAAGACCTCAAAATGTATATTTCCTAATGGATTTAACACTGACATCAAACAGGGTCAAAGGGTGTTCATAAGGAAAGGTTTTTTTGTAATTTTTGCATGAAAAATCATGTATCCAGTAAATATTACTGTATTTAGAGTATCCCTGTTTCTTTTTACAATCTGAGTTCTGTCAAAGGGATGTTTTTTGCTTGCTTTCTATCTATTGTAAAAGAAGGGGTTTATTAAGCACTGGTGTACGAGTCTGATTTAAAGCACAATCAATTAAAACAAGAACGTTTTTAAATTAGACATTTCCGTAAGTTATTTATTTAAAGAAAGGAGAGACCGTTTCCCCTGATTAAGTGACTGTTTCAGTCTTCAGTGCAATGACCATTTAGTTTCAAGGATTAAGTTGATTTAAACAATGCTTAAAAGCATCTAGCATTTGATGTGATTAAGAATGATCATGGTATTATCTTTTACTTTTAAACGAATCCAAGGCGACTACCTAGCAGATTACTATCAACAAATTATCTGGTAATACGCTTAAAAAGGGACTGATTCGTTATTAGTAGAAACTCAATAGAAAATCACATCGAATACTGTTTCTTATTATTACTCTTGACAAGTGATGTAGCCAGCTTGTTCTGATTAGGATGACTTGATGTTTTCCTAGCAATGATTATTTTTTAAATTGCAAAAGCTAAAGCTTTTTAGGTAATACTTTTTTCTTGCTAACATAATAAAGAATGAAAAGCTAAAGTTAACGATTCCGGCACAGTGTTTTAATATGTAGAAATTCGCTCTAACCGTTTGCATGCTAAATACTTATCTCTTGCTTAAAAATAAAAAAGAAGGTGGTAGATGACCTCCCTGTCCAAATTCACTATTAGCAATAGCAACCATGGCATTAGTCCATACCCATTCGAAATGGCATGACCTCTTCATTACTTCCTAGAATAACTCAGGTCAAGGGTCAAATCCATGCAGAAGGGTAATGAAATTGGGGTATAGGTCTGCTTTGCTAAGAGTAATATTTCTCTGAAAAATCAGAACATTTTATACCAAGTGGTCGCACTGTGCCTAACAGAATTCAGGAAATTGGATGATATCGATTTATTCTTGTCCATTGTCCATCATCCTTCGTGTGAACGTTATAATGCAGGTGTTATGAAGCTCTGAAGGTTCTGGAAGTTACACTACCACTTTCGAAAAACACAAGACTAAGTGGAGATGTATAAAAATGCACGTTTCACCAAGAAAGCACCAAAAGAAGTCCTCTGCCATGCCGGCTGGTTTCTTTGATGATATCATTACAACCATGAACGTATTTTTCTATTTGAAAAATTATTTGATGGCACACGACTTGAAAATCGGTTTGAAAATCTGTGACATTACGCTTATACCGTATTTAAAAGCTTTTTTCGGCCGAAACTCTTCAAAACATTAAATTGTAAGAACTTTTTCCAATATCCTCCTACTTCCAGGGCTTCCCTCGTCCTTTGTGTGGCGTGGGAAGCAGCAGAGGGGTAGACAGTCACCTTGCGGTGTCCTAACAATCCCACTCGTCACTTTGGTATTAAAAGATATTTTGCCTCCTCTTCCAATATATTTTTTTACACATTCGCTTTTGTTACTACTTCCACCAAAGAGGGTATGTTTTCATCGGGGTTTTTTTATTGGTTGGTTTGTTGGTTGATTAGTT
The DNA here is from genome assembly GCA_024741275.1 of Chironex yamaguchii. NCBI lineage: Eukaryota > Metazoa > Cnidaria > Cubozoa > Chirodropida > Chirodropidae > Chironex > Chironex yamaguchii. The sequence goes on from JANTCA010008991.1 coordinate 11,785, forward strand.
TGTTTGTTGCCAAAATAACTCAACAAGTTATGGACGAAGTTTGACGAGATTTTCAGGATAGGTCAGAATTGGGCTAACTTAAAGATGATTTTCGTAGTTATCCTGATCATTGTCTGTTTGTCTGTTTGGTTGTGTGCCTGTCTTTCAAAGGATTAGACAAAACCTACTGGATGGATCCTCGTGAAAAAGTGAGACAATCAGTTTTGGTCCAAGTGACATCCCCTTAATTTTATGGGATAATCCGATTAAAATCCTGGATTCTAGATCACTTTTTTGGTTGTGAAACCTTTAAGGTGCTAGTGAAAGAGAATGCAGTTACCGTATTAACAGTTAATTAAATAATAATTAATGGCTTGGCGGACGTTTGTGCTCTCGGAGTGTTTATAGTTTGTTTGTTGATATGTGTGGTAGTAGTTCAAAAAGTAAAACTTTTGTTAAAATACAATTCAGTATGATTTTAGCATTACTTATGTAAATTGACATTGTCCCCGCTACTGTAAGCAAATTCAACGTTGACGTTTTATAGCAGTGGGAATCAACGTTGAAAAACCAATAGTATGCGAAGTAGCCATAAGTAATCAAGAGAATTTTGGAATTATGTATCCATTGAATGGTCCTTAACATACCGCAAACAACGCAAATATAATCTTCTTGATCAGTATTGGTCAGAAAGGAGAGTACACATTCTTGGCAACCCTTTTATAAGAAACATGAAACGAAGCTACTGAATCATCAATCATTTTTTTTCATGTTTGTAATTGGCTGGTTTCGATGCATGTTTCATATAAAAATGGTTGCCATGTATCTATGTTTTCCTTTCTGACGATTCATACTCGGAAGAGGTTTAGACCAAAAGTGCTTTTAAGTATGTTTTTAGTGCAATGTCGCAAATTTCAAGGCCACTTTTCTGTTTTTTAGCATAATCCCTTTTCGCATGTATTCTATATATAAATTTTTATTGACATGACTTGCGTAACTTGTAAATTCAAATGATGAGCAGAAACAAGGAGTATTTGATGATCGGAGTTAAACGTGTCAACCGTTTTTATATCTACTCTGGTTGTCTTGATTATGTAAACATTGTCTGAAAGAGTGCCAAAGGTCTTTATTATCTTCTCAAATAAATTCCATAATAAAACGATTGTTTCAGTAGTATGGTTAAATTCCTATGCAATTAAAGCCTATATCTAGCACTTGAAATCACCTTGATGTCATCGATTTTCAAACAGTAAGATAAGTAGCCTGTTCACTGAAGAGGGTACTTCGTAAATCAGTTGACACTCTATTGATCTACCAGCGTACTACCTACAGGCTGATAACCTTTGAAAGTCTGTCACTTATTTTTTCACTTTAAAGATAACTATAGTTTATGAATAGAAAGTAACAGGTAGCTTCTTATATGTAAAAAATGATAACACCTTAGCCAAGTGGGAAAATGACGGATTACCTGTCAAGGATAAATTGTTAATTGATCTTTTGGCTAACTTGAGGGAAATGGAGATGTGTCCTTTTAAGTCCAGATTTATTAATCGTATGGTAAATTAAGTATGATAACTTAAAGGCAAATTAAAAGGTGGTGCCTATTCTTACTCAGACACATTGAAGGTAACGTGATGAAGAAAATCATGAGTACTGTTTAGTACTGTTCTTTGATGTCTATACGTTTCGACTATTGTACATGTGATTGGTAAAAATGTTTCTGTTTTAAGAGATTGTATTTATCTCTACAATTGTGATTGCGACAGGACAGCTGATGAAGATGCTTGGAACAAATATTGCCCCAGAGTCCAAAACTTATCAGTGACAAAATGAAAATTAGAAACACGCATGTGCATCACCGGGACATTATCAAAGCACATGGAAGGCACATAAGGTCTTTACATGAGTAACTTAAATACTCAAGCACTCTCATTTCGCTAATGTCGAGGTATTTCGGAATTTTGTGCATGAACAAAATTTCTTGCGAGGTAGTAGCAGTGAAAAGTATACCAACCGTTTAAAAGAGGCATACAGCTACTTATCCTACCTCAGAAAACAAAAATGCAAAACAAGCAACTATTCCCAAGTTTCTCTTTACTTCTGCTGCCTCTGTTGGCCTCCAATTTTCAACTGTTCTTATGAGAATACCAAATGTCAACTCAAGAGTAATTGACTAACAGGATTTGTAGCAAAACAGAGATGTGTTTGCATGTTATAGAATGCATTGTTATAGAACACAAACCACCCATAGGGTGATCAAAGGATGTTGGTGTCAATGCATGCACAAAGCCAGGCCTCTTCTAAGCAAACAACGAGAGCAATGACACTTTTCGTTCACCCCTTACGAATTCTGCCATGTTTAACTACTGGTACCATTGTTTACTGTATTAATCTACAGAATCTATTCTCTGCCTTTGACTTTTCCTTTGAGACACTGACAATGACGTAATAATAGCTGTTTGACATATTTTCTGGCTGCTGACAAATACAGCACTATATTACAATGTACATTAGCCATTCTAATAGATGCATAGCAACCTAATCAATTTTGGGGTTTGACAATGTCTTCCATCTGAATACTGGTAAACAAACAGTTTTGATCATAAAGGGACAGTAATAAAAACAAGACGTGTGATTAAAGAGATGAGATGTGATTGTCTGTTGCACAAAATGACAAGTGTCATGACGCTATATGCTTGTTATCATTTTTACTACAAGAAATATCCAGATGAAATATTCACCTGAAAACCTATGTGTCTGTCACATATTTGTTGTGGATATTGGAAGCATTTCATATACATCTGTAGACAGAAATCCTAAATTCGAGGATAATTACCTCCTTGTTTTATGTCATCGTCCAGAGAACTTGATAGTTTATCGTTTATCTGTAATACACCTCGGTAAATGGGAAAGTAAATGCTGGATTTCTAATGAAGTCTAAATTAAGATCCAGCTTTAAGATCAATCTAGCTGTGGTTTCATTCTATTTCGTGTTGTTTTCTCTTTTAAACTTTAGCACAACAGAAGCAGTCGTTTATTTCTTATGTTTGAACAAGATTTGGCACAAACAGAACAAATATGTTATGTTTCTCAATCGGGGTTTAGCCAACAGCAAATCGTATTGGCTGTTTTGCCTGACATCATGCTAGTTCATTGTTTTCACATCTATTGCAAAGCCCGTTTAAGATAAGCTCACTTATCCTAGACACTCCAATCTGGTCAAGATACGGTGTAAGGATACAATAAGGTTATCTGACACATAAAAAAGAACATTTTAATCAGCAGTTGAATGCACCAGTGCAAATCAACAAAAAGCTTTGAATCAGCACGTCAAATGAATTTACAGGAAACGAATAGCATAAAATTTCAGGAATGAAGTTGTGATGTGGATGACCGAAGATACTTATACTACTTACAGGTTTTTTAGTGTTTCCATGACAACTTGTTTGTTGCTTAGCAAGAATAGGATAAAGCACTTCTTGATGCAAAAATAGTATCACTGCGTAAATGCAGTGAGCTGTAATTTAACAATAGGAACAACATCGTTAAGGATAATAAGTCTTTGCTTTCATGCGATTAAGAGATGCCAATGAACACTTTTGTTGAAATGTGTTCAAGGTTGGGTGAGATGAATTTCGCTGTGAGCGAAAATTTATGCTAGATGTTTCACATAAGGATTTGTTAGGAGCTTTTGAAACAGATAAACAAGGAAAAAGTTTGAAGAATTAGAATTGTCTTTACTTCTTATGACAGTCAGTAGACGAGGATTAACGTAACGGACATACCAAGTTAACGAAGCGAAACAGGTCAGTAAGTTTACAAACATTCGTCTACAAAAGGATAAATCGCTGTTTACTTCCCTTGCATAAAGCGAACAAGGTTGCATCGATTTCGAATTTATAGAGAAGCAATGCAGTTGTCAAGCACAAATATTTTAGCAAATGACGAGCTATCCTCTTTATTTGCAAGAAGATAAGATATGAGGACTACTTTCAGTCGCTTTGGAATTTAACCTTTATCCAGTTTTCTATAATAAATTCAAAAAACGGAAGAAAATGTAATCTATTAGAGGAGGTACGAAAGACCATGGATTCGTTTAGAATTAATTAATTAGAGTGTCTCCATTTGTCATGGATGAAGATTTTACTCGCGTTATGTATCTTTAGTGTGGTCGAAACGTGTACTGTAAATTAATCGATTTTCATCTTAATTTCCCCCTTGAATTACTTGAGATGTCTTCAATTATACATTTTAAATGCTGTTCACTCTCATCCTATTTGATTTGTATCTATGAACTGTTTTAATTGAATTTAGTTGATTGTTTATGAAGAATATTTGTTAGAGTTCAATTTTCATGGGCTGTCAAGTGTTGAACAGACTTCGCATTTTGACCCCATCATTTAGAGAGAAATGCTCCCATATTGACTAGAATCAACCACCCTTTGTCATTTTAAAATGAATATAACTTTCACAACTCACAGAGACGCATTCTAATTGAGCATGGTTGCCTTGTTGTGTTTAGCATGTTAAGGAGTTCGTATATAAAACTGGGCAATTATTTTTAACTTTGTTTCATGTAAGGTCAGAGAACACGCTCAAGAGAAGGAAAATAAAAAGAAGCGCTTATGTGCAGTTGTTACTTATGTTATACCAATATGCATAAACAAAACCTTATGACAACCATTATTACTCGTTTTCCCCACCTGTGAACAATTGCATAGTGATACTCAGTCCTATTTCAAATTTTCCTTCCGTGTCAAAGTTCAAAATATTGAAGAACCAGGAGCTCTGTAATACTTTGTGCACCAAGAATATAAAATTGATCCATAATAAACTGTAGTATTTATCACATCTTTCCAAATTTAGGAAGAAAATAGGATCAAAATTAATCTTATATCAAATGCGAGCTTGCGCAAATCGATAACAATAGTGAACAGGACTATTAGCAATTATCAATTATAAAAAACAATAGTCATATTTATCAATTACTTCTGTTTACATGTTTGTATTTTCATTAAAGTTAAATTATATAACTAAGCATTTATCTAGAAAAAATACGCATCTTTGTTTGTTCTAACCACGCGCCTTTAACGTAGAATTCTGCCAATCATAGTGTTAATAACTTTGCAATCAGTACCTAACGGCACTTTGATAGGTTGTTTTACAAATTTTTGTAGAAATCAAAACACGGTCATCCATTTTACATACATCCTTTGAAACTCACGTAGTTTATTATTTGAATAACTCATTTTAAGCTAATTGTCCAAGTGATCTTTCATATCATTTTTCGAAAAGGCTTTTGAAAAGCAGATTTAGAACAATAGTTGAAAGCACGATATTCAATTGGACTTGTGTAAAGAATTATTAATTCGTGTGACCATCCACCTATTCCTTACTAATGTTAAGACTTGTAATTTTTGTTTCACTAAAGAGTATGTTTCTTTCCTTTTTTCAGATGCTAATATACTCAGGAATGTTACGCATCTCAAGTTGAGAGTTACCTGCTCTGGGGTAAAGTTTTGATACTACTTTGGATATGAAATATGGATGCAGTGACTGTTGTGATAATTGTGTACCTTTCAGTTATGTTACTTATTTCAATTGTTGGAAATTCATCTACTATCCTTATCATCTTGCTGAATCGAGATATGCGAAGCACAAATAATTTTTTCATCCTAAATTTAGCTGTATCAGACTTGATCTTTTCTGTGGTTGCAACACCTCTGCGCTTTATCCATATGTTTGGAGGTGTAGTAACCTTAGAATTTTGCAAAACTGCTTTATTTTTTGGGATGTTTTTCTTTCATTCATCCGTTGCTGGACTTGTTACGTTATCAGTTGATCGATACATCTGCATCACACGCCCTTTACATTATCAAGGAAGTCTTTTAAAAAGAAAAGCCAATGTGGTTATGGTCATAGGTTGGTTCTTTTCGCTCTTTATTTCACTATTGCCGTTAACAGAAATTGCAGCGTTTCAACCAAAAATCCCTTACGAGGATTCTTGTCGCTATGCAACAATAATGTCTAAAAATTATTTGATATTTTTGATTGTAACAACAGAATTTGTCACAACGTGCGTGGTAATTATTTTATACGGGCACATATTTGTGGTTGCCAATCGCCATGCTCGAAAAATACAAGAGGAAAACAGGATTCGCAAGTCAGTTAACAAGTGGAGTGAAGAATGTTCAGTTTATCCAGTCGAAGCACCAAGTGGTGTTTGGTATCAGGATGAAGATAGCGATCTTTGTCAACCATATACAAAATCTCGGGATAATGTGCCGCAAATACAAGTTCAATCTAGTTGCAAACCCCTACTCTTCAATATTTGCTGCAATTTTAGATCAAAGGCCAAAGTTCTTCCGTTACCACAATCATCACCTGCACCAGACATTACTTCCTACTACAATCGCGATACAACAGAAACAAATAAGCAAAGTCATACTGATATAGCAGTGATACACTCTAAGACATTGTCTCAACTCCAAATTTGTCCAAATCAGATTGAAGGATCATCTGGCTCATTTTATTCTCATCAAGAATTAAACCAGAGAGAGGACTCATCCGATAATGACAGACATTCTCTAGGTGGTCATTTGCCATCAGAAAATGAGGCTGAAAATGACATAAATAACTCTGCAGGTAAAAAGTCTGTTACCATATTACAACCAGTACGAAATGGAAACGCAATATTATACTCAAGGGGAACATTGTCGAGTCTGAAACATTCTTCTCAAGGTAGTGATAAAAAGAAAAGAAAGAGAAGAAGGTTATTAAGATCATTTAAGAGAGAATACAAAGCAGCTAAATTAATTGCTGCTGTGGTTGGATTATTCATGATCTGTGTACTTCCAATTGCCTTTATTGATATGTTAGAATTAACTAATACTGCCATTAAAGTTCCCGTTTGGGTTGTGAATGTTGCTATATGTCTCGTATCAACGAATCCAGCTGTCAACTCCATACTGTATGCAATTGGTAAAAAAGACTTCCGCGTGTCGTATTATAAACTTTGGACGTGCGGGAAATATACAGAAAGATAATGTCAATAATTAGGCTATTTTATAATTTCACTTTTATGTGTAATAAATGTAAATATCTACGAGTAATTTTAGATTATTATTTACACGTTCTGTGAAATGAACGAGGTAGTCATCACTTGTTGTGAAGTAAAAATGTTTATTATTATAGGACTAAAAATTTAATTTTAATATAATGAACAATGAAATAGAGAGATGTGAAAATATATCGGTATATATCTATCTCTTTTCAATGTCTTTACTTAATTCTTATTTAATTTATTTTATCATACTGTTTAAAACAGGTTACATTATGAAACTGCCTGGCTGTGTGAACAATTGAAACATAATCTGAGTAAGCTATGATCCGTAAAATATCTGGCATACAGGTTTACATGCAAAAATCGGTTACAATGAAGTAAAATGACTTTTAAATGTAATGTACGACACCCTAATCTAGTGTGAAGTTGTATTGTGTTGATATCGTGTTTCAAATATTTCAATAACTTTTTGCATAATTATTGACCCATGTCAAAAATCGAAATGTATGTCATATTATCAGGCTACAGTGTGCAGCAATACATTTTTTCCGGTTGACTTCGTAAAGCGAATACTTGAGTTTCTTACAAACAATTGCAATGTATGGGAATTGCTGTACATATAAAGATCTATCACTTATCATACAACTTTATCAATCATGCAATAGTTAACTTTAACTCAAGAGAGTGTAATATGGCATTTTTTAACAATAATTTAAAAATGCTTCATTGCCATCCTTTTTCGGTATTATTGATGGGCACCGCAGACTATGTAAACGACACGCAAAGGTAAATGCTTGTTCCGCCTGTTTCATGTTCAGAAAACGTTATGTATTTTTTTCGGCGACCTAATGCCACCACACTGGGATCATACCAGAGTCTTTTGGACGAAGTAGGATTTTACAATCAGCATTAAATTTAATTCATTGGACTATTCCTGTCGGTTAGTATTCTCAAAGGGCAAAGGATTAGTAGTGAAAAGACCCAGTTTGCTCCTCAAAAGCCAGATTTCTGCCTCGAAAGCCAGAAATTCCTTTTAAAATGAAAATTGCTATTGCACTCTATGAAATATAGTGAACACAACTATTCTTGATCATAATTATCGATAATTCAAGGAAGATAAAATCCAAAGAACTCAAAGGCTTATACATTTACAAACTGGATCCCTTTGAGCAAAAATATCCAGGGCATATACTTTTTGCCTCTAAAGAATTTGGAAATTAGCAATAAGGTTACAAAAACAGGTGTAAGAATATAAATAAAATATTGTCACATGTTAAACTTTCAGGTAATTACTGGTCAACACTGCTTGGCGTTGAATACGTCTTTGCCTGTATATACAAGAGTTGAGAAGAACCGATTGCTATCTGGATGAAAGTTCGTAGGTGTTTTCTCAGTTTCGTAACCACATGAGTAATCAACTTTCCACTTCGTTATCAATTTCATCTGCAGATTCTAGGAGGCAATAGAGAAAATTAAGGAAGTGAAAGTCAATGTAATCACCTAAAAGTCCTTGACACAATGACGCTTAAGTTAATCGTTCTAATTTCTCAAAGCAATTATCACTGTCCGGAACTAAATATCATGCAGGGTGTTGGGTGTATTTCTTTCGAAAATTTTTAAGATTGGTAATCAAGGTTGCCTCTTTTCACAGAGCAGATATGGTTGTAAAAGATTTATATATCACAGTAGGGGTTATTTTAGTACATTTGTGGTATATTTTAACCCTACTGTGCCCTTCTTTTGAGGTTAGGATAAAATTGCTTTTATCAAGCGGTTTATGAAAGGTTTAACCAAGATACCCTATTTCAAGAGAAACACCGGGAGATGTAATTATATCCCGAGGACTCCGTCCTAGGAAAGTGTCAGGTTGTCCTGATAAAAAATTATCAGACAATATTATAATCTTTTAATCTAAAGATGCTTACTCTGATGTACTTTTTACAATGTTGACTTATTGGTGTTGAAAATAATTATGGCTTGCATTGCAGAGCTCGACACATTTTGGAAAGAGAGCTCAAACAGCAATAACAACGCTATATTTGTGTAATTGGAACTAGACTGAGGTTCAACATATGGAGCAGTAACTTCCTAACAAACACATGTGAACAATCTTTTTGTGGTACAAAACTTGAAAATCGCCTTGAAAGTTTGCAACGTTGCGCTGAAAACATACTTAAAAGCTTTTTTTCTCTGACACTCTTCAGAGTATGAATCATCAGAAAGGGAAGTATATGTATGTGGCAACCTATTTATACGAAACATGTAGCAAAACTAGCCAATCATAAACAAGAAAGGAAACAAAGAAAGAGAAAATGAAGAAACAAAAATAACCGAAAAATCTCTTAAGTTTGTTTTCAGTGGAATGTCGCAATTCTTCAAGGCGATAAATACATATGAAGTAAAAACCAGGAATCATATATCAATAAACGTACAATGTAAAATGCCACTTGTTAATAAATTAGAGCAGATAATATCAATTATCGTAGTAAATTTATTCACATACCAAACACGTTTCATGACCAAAAATATTGTTAGTTAACTCATTTCGCCGTAAATAAATGTATTTAGTACAATAGTAAGGTGTTGCTGTTTCCTGCATTTAGTATTGCAATTGGACTTTGCAGTCTTTTTATTCTACGTCATTAAACGATCTTATTCTAGACGTACGTCATTACCATGCGCTACTATTAAGTGCAAAATACCAGAACTCAAACTGCAGAGCAGACTCATGAAGAACGTATATGTATGCTTGTCCTTCTTGGTACAAAAGATGCATTTTTCTTATCGATTACAAAGATGGTAAAAAAACTTAAGTCAATGAATTAGTCAGTTTAATTTCACTAACTGGTATATATCAAATTTAATCCAGTGAGTCACTTCATTTACATTAAGGTTTACATGTTACATTGTGTTAAGGTTCAACTGGCTTCATAACCATACCACCTACGTCATATTTTCTTTGTAGATTAATATTTTACGCAATCTCTTTACAATTCAACGAAAAGCAGAATTAAAGGCTATGCTTGCAGTAAACATGCAGGAAATGATTAGTTGTTGATGACTAAATTTCAGCATGATCGCATATTGCTCTTTTTCGGAAAGCTATCATTTCTGTACTCTTGCCATAATGTTAAATTCTTTTTATTTCCGTTAATTCAACCGAAGACGAAAGGAATATCACCTTCTTTAAATTAATGTAAATCACTATTTCTGTATACCCTAACACCTCAAATAGCCTCCTGGGGAAGGTGTCAGAGTTACAGTTATGAAAAGCTCCGGAAGTCACAATTATACTTCTATTTCTGTAACTATGAGTCAAATAATATTCGATTCCTAAAATACAAGCCACTTTGTTTTTTCTCTACATAGCATGTTACAGCCCACCATGACATCTACTTGAAATTGTAGAAGATTAAAAGTTTTCATGAAACATCGTATTTTAAGCAACACTTTTGATGTTTTCTGTTAGCTACTCTACATTAATTGTTTTAAGGAGTAAGCGACAGCATGATCTCAGAAATTACAATAAGATTATGTTTTCGTCTTTGTTGCGTTCATTGTTTGCATCGATACAAAAGTTTTTACGTCAACCTTTTCAATAAGAATTTTCGTTCGGGTGGTATGTATTCACATTTATTTCAATGCAAGGACACCAGCGTAGGAACATATTGTAAAGGCAACTCATTAGTTGAAAAGTATCTAGCTGTTGTCTTAGGTCAAAGGAGAATGGTTTAAATTTGACATTACTGATCGGTTGAATGACAACAGACCTAACAGTAAAGAGATCTTTACCAGGAATCCTCAAAAACAAGTTAACTAATGTTTATTACTATAACATTTATAGTGCAGTAGAATATTTTTAAACCACTTAATATTCAGTTTTATTCAAAAGTTAACGAGAACATTTAAACTAGGCTCGCAATGTGTTTATTTACTTTATTTATTGTTTTGTTTACGTTTTTTCATCTTTACCTTTCCAGGGTTTTGTGTTACAAAAGATGAAGAAGCGTAGATGCCTTTAAGATACAGCCATATTGGTTTATTTGAAATACAACAGTTATACCAATAAAAATATGTCAGTTTGTTACAATATTTAAAAGCTATTTTTCTACGAAGAATGATTTTGATCATGAATTGCCTAGTCTGGTTGCCAAAGAACTTTGACATAATGGTACTTTTAAAGTGGCAATGTTGCTGGTACGATCACAACAGATGGCAATGAGAATAATGATGCAATTTTATTGTAGGAAGTCCATTGCTAGACTTGATTTCAAAATGAACTCAGTGATAAACTTTGACCTTGTTCTTTGGTTCTAGTAGGGGCCTTTGATACATTTGTAAATTCACTTTTTACATTATTAACCCAGAGACCACTATTTTAACAGTACTAATCAAAATGGCTTAGCTTTAAACATGTTTTCTTCAGGGCCTATTGATATTATCTGGGAATTGATCCACGTTACGTGTTAGCAACTTGACATCATCAAGAGAAGCAGCTCTACTTTTCCCAGGTGATTAGGTATAAGCAATAAACATTCACATTGATGGACAACATCTCGTACTCTATTGTCCCTTATCAATCTCTGCACGTGCATCATCTCCAATTCGCTTGGCCTGATATCAAGTACATTCTAAGATACCGTGATCTTAACCCAAAATCTTTCTTATGGACTGGACGGTTTACTTTCTCTTCGGTTTCTTCTACTTTTATCGATTAGTCATACGACTATGTACTAACTCGCTCTCGACGGTAGAAATGTCAAAATACCTAGTGATGAGTTTTGAATAACTTTTGACTGCTTATAGGTATTTGCTTACCACCCATCTCTCAACAACTGGCGAGAAGTTCAGTCCTTGAACACGGCATTGATACGTTACTGAGTGGCACTTTTCATTAAAGACCCCAACATCTTTCCGTATTAGTCTTTAAATAAGCTCCTATCTTTCCGAAACTGAGAACTGCCAATGTAGAAATGTCCAGCTCGTCATGTCTTCTTTTATTATGAATTATATCTCTCAGTAAAATTGTTCCTGCGAGTCAAGTATATATTATTGTGCCTATGCTTCATCTTTAATTCTTCCACTCCGTATTCAGAATCCACTGCCAGTGTCGGTGAATATGCTTTCACAATCATATCTTATACATATCACCATTTTCTCATGGGCAACAAATTTTCTGTATTGCTTACAACGCCAGAAAGTAAGTACTACAATTAATATAACTAATACTATGTGAACTAAACATTAATGTTAATGCTTAGGATCATTCGTTCCCCTCGTACGGTTATCGTGTTCTCATTGTGGAAGGATCCTTTCAGTTTCCTAGGACAGCAAGCATCTCATCCACACAACAATAACTTCTTATAATATTTTGACTCACATTTCAACCGTGTTTCCTGCTGTTTTCTCTTACAAAGGGGGAACCCTGGAAGGAAATATGAAAATGTAGACCTTGACTTACCTTTTAGACGTATCGAAGAACATTCCTTCATATACAACGATAGTTTGCAAAAACGTACTGTCATCAACAGTTTCAAAAGTTGTTAATTGATTAATCATAGTGGTTTATGCAGTAATCACATAATGAATTACTAGTGGTACCCTGTTAGCAACACTAAGCTATTAGGGGACAGACATAAATTTGATTTTGTAACTTGCGATTTCGGGAGCGTGGTAACCTAGCTAGTTGCCTCCACAAAGGAATTACGTTTTCACCATGGTCTGGTTGTTGGTTTGTTGGTTGGTTAGTCTGCAAAACATCCAAATTTTTTACGGTATGTTAGTAGCATGGTTTCCTTCCTTTTATTGTTCATTTTCATTACAGATATAAAATGATCTTACAGATGTAATGTTTTAAAATTAAATATATTTAAACCAATTTCCAGAAAATTTAAAATTGCCAAGTAATATGTTCATTTTTTTTATAAGTCAATTTTCGATCCTTACCTACATCAGTTACCACCAGTTTGTAATTTCGTATGGTTTCTACTAACCAAAATATTACAATTGTAACAGATGCAGGGATGCCTCACTTTCCAACGAACCGGTGTTCTTACCGTCCAAGTCACAAAAAGAATGGACAAGTAGCACTGCTGGAATAAATTTTTCTAGGTATTGATCTGAAGTAAAACTGTGAAAAACACCAAGTTCATTACGTAATCAAAGGCAATATTTGCACGTTTTACTCATTCGCGTAATCACGTTTTACGTTATACAAGTTGTATAACATAGCATTAGTTACTCAAGCTAAGCCCACAGCTTGTGTTCATAATTCAGCTGTCTGCGTGGGTTAATGGGTGTGAACATCTTGACCATAGTAAAGTCATTACCAACAATTACTGTGACCATATGTTGTTTAAAAGTATGAATAGCTATGTTTGTAAAACAATTTTCACAGTACTCAGCGTATTCAGGTGTTCAAATTGGGTAAACCCATATACATTCCTTGGAAACTTAATTAATGCATAATTCTCACCACATTTCCATAATATTCATTTACGTGACTTGAGAATTTTTCTTGATGACAGTGTTAGCGTGCAAAATTAGAGCTTAACGAAGCCGTGAAAAAGCTGCAAAATATACAAACAGCCTTCTAGTAGCAATGTTTGTTTTCTTTGGCTTTTTCAAACGTATATCGCAAAATTATTCTAAAGATAGTAAAGATCACTTAAGCACTGTAAATAACTTTACCCAAAATCAAATCTATCGTTTGATACTCAATAAACATGCTACATCTTGGAAATAAAGTAGAGTGCTCATTCATTTACATACTTTATTTGTGACCTTGTAAACATCTCTAAACGTTATTTATTGCTTACATTGTTGAAAGGCCTCATGCACTTAGACGATTTTCGTGCTCATTGCCATATTTTAAACGATAAGCATTGCAAAGCTGTTTCTGGTATCTTGTACGTTTGCATATGTGTATGAGCAAACGCAAGCTCTCACCTGAAAAAATGGTAACTTTTGCCTTTCGGGAACTTGAAGGCATTTTATGTGTATTGTATCACTTACAGGATAATCAAGAATTAAGGACCATAGTCATAAAGATTAAAACCGTAATTATAACAATGCATTAATATCGCTAAATACATGTTAAAAGAATTAGTTGTTGACAATTTCACACAAAGACAGCATAAAAACAACAGTAAAATTGTTGCTTCATAACTGAATTGTCACGTTTTACTTGTCTGTTTTATTATAAACAAGAAAGCAAACAAAGAAAGTGAAAATGAAGAAATAAAGCATTATTGAAAGAGTCCAAGTGAAAAACGGACTCTTTCTGCTTACAGAGTACTGGTTATCTTGTTTTAATGTAAACAGACTCCAATACTCCAGTACTTTCTGACGTTTCATACTCTGAAGAGTGCCAGACGAAAAAAAGCTTTTAAGTATGTTTTTAGCGCAATTCTCGTCCTTATACATTTTGGCGCATTCTGAACTTTCTAGTAAATGTTGGCCTATGGCAGAATCGTATGTTTTGGCAGTCATTTTCGCTTTGCAAGCGCGAGATGGCTATTCTCTAGGAGGAACCGATGCTTGGTGCACAGTGGCTGAAACATGTTGTTTGATACTGTAAACCCAATCCTTGAGAAGTGCGACATGCATATCGAGCTTCACATTGGCAAAGAAGTCCATATACTACAAAGCTTATTTTTGTAATAGATACACAATCTATGTGGAGATCTTCCTAGTCGTGAAAACAATTCTTGGCACGAAAGCAGAGAAACTCTTAACTACAGCAATTTTAATCTGTGTTTCTCTGTGGATAGAAACATTACCTAGCCAAGGAAATCTTAAGTATACAGGACATTTTGGGGCACAAAAGATTTTTCGGTTGGAGAATCAGTGATCTTTTCTAAAAAAACTCAAGAAACATCATCCTCTGGATATCCGTTTTCAAGGAGAATAGATTTTCCCCCTTGTTCCGAATTTAATTTAGAGTTTAAACAGATACAAAGTGCTCTTTGGGCAAGTGTTCTGATGACGTTTTACTATTTCTTGGACAAAAAGAATCCCAACGAATGTACTGACCAGTAAAAGTAGCTTTTCTGAAACTGTTCTTAGCAAAATAGTGTCAGTTGTTTCCACCAAAACATCGAGAAAAGGTAATAAACTGTTTTGTACTATTCAGATGTAAATTTGAGAGCTGGATGTAACTGATTAAGTTTTGGGAAAAACCTGTCACATTCCAGCTCTGCTTTAAGGATGGCAAAAGTGTCATTAACATAGCGAAAATAAACGGACATCTTTTGCCTGCTCGTGAAAGGGGACAAAAGTATTTGCTGGAACCAAGGGGCTGCCCATTGCCACCCCGTCCTTTTGTCGATACATTATATTGTTAACACTGAATTCAAAGCATGTAGTGGCATATTCCACTTACTCAATAAAGATCTCCTCTGGGATTGGGAGCTGTTCAACTTTTGCCTTGTATAAATAATCATGGGGGATATTAGTGAAACGGCTGGTTAAGTCATGATACGATTAAAAGCTTTTAGACGTGTTTCCGGTTAAGACTCCATGTAATCATCCATGTTTGTTAAATGTATATAAACTTTAAAAAATGAACACTTTTTGATGTTTCAAATAATTCTTCTGCGACCATTTGGTGATCATTGCGATTTAACTGTTTCCTCGTGGCGATGTTTTATGGAAATGTTAAGTCGGCCGTTTTTACTGACATACTATAGGTGGGATTAAACCAGAAGATAATAATAAGAATAATAATAATTTTTTAAGCTTCTGATAATAGTAATAATAATAATAGTAATAATAATAATAATAATAATAATACGCAGGCACCTATATATAATCTTCCTTCATTTGTATTGAAGGTAGTAATTTCTGCTGGTAATTAATTTTTAGGCATGGCCATTCTGTTTTGTCTTTAGAGTTACAAATCGGATCTCCTGGGCTGGTATGTCCTGTCTTATTTAGGATGTTTCGCTTGTGTTGGTTGATGATGGTTTTCATGTTGTTGGTGCACGAATAGTTGACTTAAACAGTACTTGAATTACGAATTTTGGAAAATGGCGATGTTTTAGGGAGATGTTAAGTCCGCCGTTTTTACTGACATGCTATAGGTGGGATTAAACCAGAAGATAATAATAAGAAGAAGAATAATTTTTTTAAGCTTCTGATAATAGTAATAATTTTTTTTTTAAACTTCATTCTGGTATATATTTAACTAATTATTCAAATACAGATCTCTCTAATGTTAGGTAACTTGTATTTGGCTGGCCTAATTACATGTTTTTCATTTAAAAAAAATCACTACACACAATTAGTAAAATAGAAGGTCCGGATTAGTCCAAAGTTTGTTGCGCATGCAGAATATGTAGTAGGTCGTACGGATGATTATAGTAGTTAGTTTAACTATCATGTAATTAAGATGCTGTTTGCTGATAGTCAA
>JANTCA010009002.1:0-26682 GCA_024741275.1 Chironex yamaguchii
AGCTATCAATTCTCTATCTCACATTGCTTTGTATTTATGCTTTCCTGTGCTTCTTCGAACAGTATACTTCTGTTCTTGTGTTACATTATATATTATTGAACTGCGGTTCCTTTTGTTGTGCTGGTTTGCATTGTATTGAAACTTTCAATTTTCTCTCAAATATTGCCTGGTATATATGCTTTCCTGTGCTTCATCGAACAATATATTTTTGTTAGTATTCTGCATTATATATTATTGAACTGCGGTTCCTTTTGTTGAGCTGGTTTGCATTGTACCCAAGCTATCGATTTTCTAACATTGCATTGTATTTATGCTTTCGTGTTCTTCGTCGAACAGTATACTTTTGTTTATATTCTGCATTATATATTATTGAACTGCGGTTCCTTTTGTTACGCTGGTTTGCATTGGAGACGAAGCTATCAATTTTCCATCTAACACTGCATTTTATTCTTATTCTGCATTGTGCATTCTTATTCTCCAATTATGCTTTTGTGTGCTGCATCGAACAGTGTATTTTTGTTCTTATTCTGCGTTATATATTGTTGGACTGCGTTCCCCTTGTTGTGCTGGTTTGCATGGTACCAAAGCAATGAATTTTCAATCTAACATTGCATGTTATTTATGCTTTCGTGTGCGGCATCGAACAGTGTATTTTTGTTCTTATTCTGTGTTATATATTGTTGGACTGCGGTCCCCTTGTTGTTCTGGTTTGCATGGTACCGAAGCAATGAATGTTCAATCTAACATTGCATGTTATTTATGCTTTCGTGTGCTGCATCGAATAGTGTATTTTTGTTCTTATTCTGCGTTATATATTGTTGTACTGCGGTCCCCTTGTTGTGCTGGTTTGCATGGTACCGAAGCAATAAATGTTCAATCTAACATTGCATGTTATTTATGCTTTCGAGTGCTGCATCGAACAGTGTATTTTTGCTGTTATTTTGCGTTATATGTTTTTGTACTTCTGTTCTCCCTGCTGTGATGGATTGCATTGTGCTTTAGGTGTGAATTTGCTCTGTTGTATTACATTTTTGGTGTATTTTTTTGTGCTTTGTCGAACATAATTTATCTCTTATTCTTGTGCTTTATCGTGCATTTTTGAGCTGCATTGCATTGTTTTTAAAGTATGGATTTGGTTTTGGACTATAATTTAGTGATGCATTTCTTTAAAGTTTGTACTGGACGTATGCATTCCCATGAGGTATTGTTCTGCAAGTGGGCATTCCTATGCATCAGCGTTTTGTAAGTATACTATATTATACTATATGATACTATACATTGGCATTTATTTGCAGGCTTGATGTTTTGTGTTTTCATTGATGTGTAACAATCTACTTATACATAAGTATTCCTGTGCAACATTTCAGGGTAGTGTTGTATTCCGATACAACTGTCGTGCAATGTTGCGCATCACTGCGCTTGAGACATGCCGTCGAATGCAGAAATGTACAGTTGAGATAGTCGTCAATGTACATTCGTCGTTGGCAGAGAAGTACCGTCGTCATGCTATGGTTCGTTCTGTTCAAGCTGACGTCATCGATGAAAAGTCGATTTTGGTGGTTGAGAAGGGAAATATGTTATGTGTTTTTTTTCAGTTTGCTCCAGATAGGTGAACAGTGTTTACTTTCTGTCTATTTGTATGCGCCGTAGGTTCTGGTTTTGTTTGATTGAAATGTAGACTTTGGACCAGTATTTTGCACTGGGTTGATTTGTTACTACTTATAGCTTAAGCAATATGTCCATGGGTGATGTATTGTAGCAGTTCGAACATTTTGTCTTCCTAACTATTTCTCCCTTTTAGAAGACAGTAGTGTGCGTGGTAGTTTTTGCTCAAGATTGCGTTTTTGTTACTGTACTTAAATTCAACCCATAGAGCGATTTCTTGTCTTTGAAGTTTTGTAATCGGATTGAGTTGTCGGTGATCCACGATCGGTTGCTTTCACTTGTAAATCGGTTTAATTTAGGCAACAAATCAATCATTTACTGTACTAATGCATTGCCATTTGTAAGTAGGTTATAGCAAGAAATTTGATGCTTGTGTCTTATTCAATTGTAATGTATTTCCTCATATTTAATATGCCATCTATAGTTACTTATGTAGAAAACCTTTGAAAGGAAGTGGTGAAAAGGGGCAGTTAACAATGAGAACCTGTCTGGGATACGTTTCATATTTTACAATGAAGGACAGTCGGTGTAACAAGATTTAATGTTAGCGACGATAGCATGCCTTTGTTGTTATACTTATGATGATACTAGGATGAAGTTCCATGTTTGGTAATAGCTAAGTGATTCAAAAACATTATTTCTTTTATCAAAGTGATGTAAAGTATTAGGATTTGATAATAGATTCTAGTAGTGTTAATGTCTTGGGTTTGTTTTCTTGCAAGATTCGTTTACTTAACGTATCTCTTAAAACTCTAGGGAAATATTTTAGTGTCGTTGCATCCGGTTATCTTGTTGAGTTATACAATTTTTGAGTCTTACTCTTATGGAGTCATACTCTTATGGAGTCATACTCTTGTGGAGTCATACTCTTGTGGAGTCGAACGCTTGTAGAGTCAAACTCTTGCAGAGCCATACTCTTATGGAGTCAAACTCTTGTAGAGTCAAACTCTTGCAAAGTCGAACTCTTGTAGAGTCAAACTCTTTTGGAGTCAAACTCTTGTAGAGTTAAACTCTTGCAGAGTCATACTCTTATGGAGTCAAACTCTTGTAGAGTCAAACTCTTGTAAAGTCGAACTCTTGTAGAGTCAAACTCTTTTGGAGTCAAACTCTTGTAGAGTTAAACTCTTGTAGAGTCAAACTCTTGTAGAGTTAAACTCTTGAAGAGTCAAACTCTTGTAGAGTCACACTCTTGCAGAGTCATACTCATGTGGAGTCAAATGTGTGCTTGGTTAGATGGGCAAGTACTTGAGGTTGATCACGATTTTACGTAGTTGCTGTCTTCCCTGGTTGATGTCTGTCTATGCGTCTGTCAAGAGTGCAAGGGAAATTATTACTTAGAACCTCAATGTACATCCTTACATTTGGCATTTATTGTTCTTGACTTGTCTTGCTTTATTGCTTGTGTTTTGTTCCCTTTTTTTCCATGTCACATGATGTCGTCGTGTCCCAGTGAGATTTCTACAATTATACGATATCCATTTTTTTGGTTCGCTGATCTTTGATTTCAGTTGTCCGTATTGCCATGTCTTGTGTTGTTGCTCGTCTTCATGCAAGCTAGCGTTACAGTTCTAGTTAGTACACGATGATTATGATGGTCCGTGTTCAGATTTCACTTGTATGTCACTTATGCAGTGCTTTTTAGGATGTTTTACGCAATTTATGGTTTATATTTGGTTTGGTTAGTTCATTCACAGTTGGGTGAAGTTGAGGTTCTTGTTTCAGTCATCGACGTACGTTGTGTTTTGTGTCAGTATAAAATGTAACTGTAGTGTTGATTTTCTTTAACACGAAACAAATTATATTTTGCAAGGAGATATGGTTACGATGTATAGCAACATAAAATGAACAGACAGCTTTCCATTTACATAGCTAAATCGCCAATAAGTTTAATCCAACAATTCCCATATGTGCTCACGTCAAATGATTTTTTTCAATGCAAAATCTTATTTTTATTCTTTAAACGAACGATTTTTCCAGTGTTTTACGTGCTTCTTAATGTAATCAAACAACGGTCATTTTCGTGTACGAACTTGTACTCATTTGAGTGAAAAGTTTACCATCGTTTCCTTTCAGTCGAATTTTATCGCAGCTATGTGGGAGAGTGTGAAATTAACTCTGTTCATTTCCTTTCTTTCGTGTAGGAACTTTCCAGAAGATCAATCAGAAGTGAGGTCATGGTCAGACGAGATTTGATAACCCGCAGTGCTTGGTGTTTTGAAATGAATGTTTTCAATACAGTTGAATTTGCAAGAGAATAGGCGCACTTGACATGGGAGTTTGAGGCTGGTGTCCAGGACTTTTTCTGGGGTCAGGTCACCATGCTTAAATATTCCATATCCTCTGTGATCTCCCAGACTGAGATATTGCTTGATCTTACCTACCAGGTCAAGAATAGCCCTCTTAGTTAGCAACGCTTTAAGGCGGTGTTTATTAATGCATTACGTAGTCTTAGTTTACGACCCATCTAATTGTATACAATTTATTCTGGATTATCTCGAATGATTATGAGAAATATGTATGGGCTAAATGATGTCATGATGACATTCAGCGGAACTCAAAACTTTGCACAAAACTTTGTATCACCACAGGTAACTTTTAACTTGCCATCGACAGCAGGTATGTTCGGATCCGGAAGAGGAAATGCACAGGCAACCCCTGGTTATGGATTTGTAGGTAATACTAGTGCTCAGAGTATCCATCGTCAACGATGTGATTTCCCATCAATGGGCGCGGGTGTAAGGAGCTATCCAAATTCGAGTTTAGGTGATTCAGGAACAATTCAACCATCATTTTCTAGTGTATACCCTCCACAACAAGATCGAAGTAGAGACTACGCTATGCATGGCAGTACTGAGCGTCCGGGGTTCGGTAATCGTTACGAGAATCTACAAGCAGTGTATCCTGGTACAACGAATGATGGTCATGCTTATCGAACGCCTACTGACGAAGGAAATGTTTTCTCACCAAAAGTAGAAAATAGAAGTGTCTTCAGTCCTTTGCCTGATGACCGTAATTTGTACCATTCAAGGCCAGGAATGACGAATTTTGAAAATAGTGGAAGGGCATACTTCCCATCAAGCATAGAAAAATTTAAAGGATATGATCAGTCGAAAGTTCCTAAGTGGAATCAGAAAGATTCGTATATGGAAATCGATCGGGAAACTGAAAGTTATCTTGCTCAAGTGAATGAGGATCAATTGGAGCTGGAGCAAATAGCAGCGACATTAAAAGAAGTAAGTAGTTTTTATCGAGCCATGAAGTTATTTTGATTTTTACAAAATGACACAGGAACCTCTTGTTAATTTTACGCAATATCATTGATACTGCTACATTTTACAGCCCATTTCTGACATGATTTTTCAACAAAAGCAAACTGGATGATATTAACACCATTTCATCTGTTTGTTTCATTTAAATTTCGAGCCATTTAAGAACGAAATATTTTCATTTAACTCTCCCATTTGTCCTCCGAGCATCCTTGTTTTAGCAAGTCTCATTGTTTCTAGTTATTTCGCTTGATCTGTGCACTCGAACGAAGGAGTATTTTTAAAAACCCCTGCATTTTAAATAGTCATCATTTCTTGTACAAGCATTTAGCTACTTGAAGTTCGGATAAGTTCAAAATAAGGTATACATTGATTCATTACAGTCTAATACTGAGCATTTGGGTACTACTGTTACGATTGACCATAGCTTGTGACTTTGTTTGATCTTGACCATACTTATTCTTTCCTCTTCGCTGAATTTTGCTGTGTCCTGACATCTTTATGTTCTTCTGATTAGTACAGTTGCTTACGTTCTCTTCCTTAACCGTGAATGTTTCGTGTTTGGACATTGGTTTGTTTTATGGTGACGATAGTAGAAGTTAAAAGTGTTCCATCTGTATCAAGGTAGACCCTATTGCGTGTTGGCATACTGCAAAATTTGAAGCCCAAAATTAGCGTTTGTGAGATACGGGCGTTTGTCTGGATCTTTTTAGTTTCTCTTTAAGATTTTCGGCTGTAACTTGTTCAGTATTTTGTTCCGTCGTCATATCAAGATTGTTGACGAAAGTTGGAGATCGTAGTATGTACTTTCACATGTTTAGTGTGAGGTAGATTGTTTGTAAAGTTACCATGAAATGAATTGTTCTTGCCTGTATTTTAGTACGACGCAAAGGAGAGCCTAGTATGTAGAGAAGTGTACTTTTGTTGCTAGCTCAAGTGCTTAAACAATATGTCTCCAACATTTTGATCTAAAAACTGTTATGAGTACTTCCCTTGCAAATACAGCATGCGCTGTGATTAGATAGCTTTTTTCATGATTATTATAACAAAGAATGTAGAGGCTATCGAAGGCAAAGTCTAAGGAAGCATTACATAGGATAATCAATACATTACATCATTGATTTTTCATGAAGACAAGTGTGACATCTTCGCATCAAGAAATGCTTAATATCAGCACAGCCGTCTTGTGTCAAGGAAGTTGAATCGTTAGGAAGTCCTGAACCTATATAAGGTTATCGAATACTGAAAATTCTTAGCATGTTAAATGAACTAGCTGATCACGAATGCTTGATTTAAAATTATGTCTTGCTTATCTTTATATAGATGAGTTTCTATTTTCTTGTCTATCCAGAAATGAGAGTACATATGTTTACGAACGATCTTATTCAGTATTGATATCTTCATTGTCCATTTTATTGATAGGCCTGGTAGAAGGTAAACATATTTCGTAGTTGGCTCTGTAAGTCGTAGTCATTCTTTTTATTAAGATCCAACTACTTGTGTCGTTTCCGAACTAAAACTGTAAAAAGCCGCTTGCATCTACTTATCAAACATTATTTCTGGTTCCTTTTTGACTATTTGTAGAACCGAACAGCATAAGATTCAACTTCAGACAGTGTATACTGATTAAACATGGACGTATTCGATGAGATTTAAATTTCAATTGTTTCAAACCTATAAGTATGTGTTAAAAGCGTTGTTGAAAATCCCTTTGGTCATTCGTAGAAGACTTCCCTTACTTGAGGATATCAGTTGTACATTTACACTTTTCTTTTAAGGAGTTACTCCATAGTCATAAACCTTTGCATCTTTCTTTTAATGAGTTACTCCATAGTCACAGGTAAAAGACACATGATCAAAAACCATTTCCCATGCATAGAGCGGTAATGTACTCAACGATCATGTCTCACATCAAGTCACATCACTCTGCTGAAACACTGTTGAATTACTAAAATTGAGTTCTTTGTGGTATCTGCCCTTGTTAGTATGGAAAACTAATGTCAAAAAGTACTGCCCTGTATTTACTCGTTGAAGTGGATGAACAACAACGATTTCAATGTATAACCGAAAGTTGAAGATTGCATCGTTAGTGTGGATATGAGATGCTTTTGACTAGGAATTTCACTTCAGATTCAAGAAGATTTAGAACAAAATGAAACTATGAAATAACGTCGTTTGCAAACACAAAGCAGCGGAAGGAGCTAGGTAGATTTCCTTGCCAAGATTTAGTGTGTTTTGATTACTGTTTGTTAGTTGTTTTTACCAAATGAAAGTTTAAAATGGTAAAGTACTGTATCTTATTCTGCAAGTTGAGATAGTTTAGCTTCAATTCCTCTTGTAAATTGCAGACGTAAATTTGGCATATCTTAAAGTTTATTACGTAGTTAATGTTCACTCTCAACTCTACCTGAGTTTGTACTAGGGTGTGCTTGATAGCTTAGGTAGTTAACTTGCGTAAGTTCAAGTGGCCACGCACTACTAGTTTAAACAGAGCCTTCTAACATCAATTAGGCGTAACCATTCGGATAAGTTACGAAACGTAACTTTTTCGTGTTGTTTTAGAACCCACCGCTCAGTTTATTTCGTGAACAGAAGAATTGCTTAATTAAGCAGTGAGATTACCAACCTGGTGTATAACCCTCGGTAGAGGTACAAAATTCGGCCTTTAAAATGTAGACAAGATTGTTTTAGGAAATCTGAGCTTGACTGGTGTGGCATGGAGTAAGAATTCTTGGTGAACATATAATGTTACCTGGCATACATTAACAATATGCATTTTAAATTGGTAGTAAAAACATACCTTGAAAAGTGTAGATTTCTAAGTATCTGTTATTTCCCTGTTGATATTAACTCTTAGGACTGCGGGTCAGTTAAAGGAGTGTTTTGTAACTTGTTTGAAGCAGTATTTCACCTGTCGGATTTGACTAATAATTCAGAGAGAATTGTACTTAAAGATTCATTGTCGACTAGAGAGACACTAAAATAGTTGTGTGGAAGTTTTTCTTGGAGTTTCTGCATTTCTTAACACCAATGATTTGTGACACATGGCTCTGATATCCATGTTGATATCTGTCAATTCTCTCCTGATTTTCTTTCCACCTTCCCTTTGCTTTTGAATTCCTTTAAGACACGGGAATTGCCTCTGTAACTTCTGAAGTAATGTAGACTTTTCTTCGCAATTCAGAAGTGACTTAAAAGTACATTTACCTCTGACGCATTTATTTTGTTACCCTCTAAACTTGTTTTACGTTAAAAGCGAAAAGTCGTCACGTGTAAGGGCAAGTTATGAAACATTCGGTGCTGTTAAAGTAGCTTTAATGATTCGGTACGGTCATTGTTTCTGTTATTTTTGTATGTCGGCAATGCAACAGATTCATAAGATTATAATACTAAAGTATTCTTGTCGTATACAATTTGGAGTTTTTGATTTATATAGATATCATATCGTGCATAATTTGTTAGCTTTTATAAAAGGAGTTTAAAGTTCTACAATTGAAGTTTTGATTTTGACTAATTATCTCCTGTTGGAGAATTTTGTGATTAGATGGCGTAGAAAAAAAATTCAGCTACCTTAGGTGGGATAGTTTGATAATTTGATTTGAACAATCGTTGTGTGGTACAAAAATTGAAAATCGTCTTGCTGTTTTCCTTTCTTGTTTATGATTCACTAGTTTCGACACATGTCTCGTATACGAAAGGTTGCCATATACATATACTTTCCTTTGTGATAATTCATACTCTGAAGATTGTCGGACTAAAAAATGTTTGAGCCCAATGTTGCAAATTTTCAAGGCGATAATTTGATTTGTGCAAAAGTTTATTTGTTTTCACTTGTATGTGTTAGAACTGTATGCCTGGAAAGAATACATGTTTGTGCTATCGAAGCTAAAATAGTGTCTACAAAACTTGTAGGACTTTCTTTTTAACGTAAGGATAAAAAAGGTACATTGAACATGTTCTATGGAAGAATCTTCGTCGAGCAAGTCTTTCAAATTTTTTAACGTTGCCTAAGTGCTACAGTTGAATTTTGTTCCTGCATATGTACAGATGACTTGAGAAATTCTCGTAACGTCATAATGATAGCTAGGACATTGCCTTGGAAAGTTTTAGGTAATCGGTGTTTGCATTTTAGTCTAGTTTCACTGTAAAAATTTAACTGCCATATGATTTGAAACGCTTAAGTATTGTAGATGGCTGTAATAGACCTGTATTAATTCCTCATGTTATGGGAGTTTGTATTATGCTTTACATTTTTGTTGACAACCTCAAGTTTCTTCATTTGGTATTTGGTATTTTGTACCACAAAACTGACCATTATATGGTGCCTTCCAAGTATCTCTGAAAAAGCTAGCGTCTTGGCTGTAATCCAGAGGATTTCGTCACGGGACCGTAAATTCGGTTGATGAGGTAGTTTTATTTCCAGCTCGGACTTCCAAACTTATGCCTGTGCGTTTATGATTGGGCCTGATATTTAAACTAGCTAAATCACCTTTGGCTAAGCTGTTACTCTGATATTCACTTTACTTATACTGGCGTTGCTTTGTATAGATATATAAAATTTACCATCTTTTAAAGTCTTAACATTGTTTATGTTTTTTTGCTTATAAATTGTTGTATGTAGTTAAGCACTTCTGAGTGTAAATAAAAACCATCCAACACTTCGCAGGTGTTCTAGACAGAAGGAGAGGCTTCAAATTTTAGCCAAGATATGTCACTGCAGCGATAGAGCGCACATGAGAGTTTACCAAAGGGGGATATGGTTTAGGTCAAGTAAAATATTTGATCGTTGCACGTTGAACTTGCAAGTTTTTGTCTTCGATATGGTTTGTTAGCCAGTGGAATCGGTGATAATGAGTGTGGTTCTGCTTATTCCCCCACTTGGTGAAGGAGATGTTTTGTTCACGGAAAAATGTCCAAAAGACACCTGTCAGAGATCTTTCGTCTGATGCCGTTTACAAATCTATAACCCCGTTTAATGTGTAGCAGCACTTTCTGTGCTGAATAAAACACTCGAGTGGCAAATTGCCCTTTGTGTTGTTTAGGAATGTGTCTCTTTGTATTAGTATCCTGCACATAATCGCAACATTGAGAGGGCGTTTCACGGCATCCAGGTGGCTTACCGCAACAGCCAGGGTGCGCACCGCAACACGCCAGAGCGGATATCGCAACAGCTGGGGGGGAGCATCCTACACAGTCCAAATAGCATACATAAACTTACAGAAGTCTCTTGTTCAACCGAATCAATCGGAATCCAACAGTGACATGGTTTGGTTTCGATCATTTGCTACCACTTCCTGGGCGTGTTCTTGTTACGGGCATCCTTGAAGCAGTTAGTGCCTCTTCCTTTCTTTGTTATGGCGCCAAATAGACGTATGTATCTACTGTGTAATAAGATAAACTGTTAAGCTGAGAGTGACTATCTTAAAAAAGTTTACCGACATCCCGAGATATTGGGGGTGAAAGTCTTGTATGCCACAACAAACAAATTCGACAAGAACACGTGCACAGTTTGAATATTAAAAATACTTACCGATAACCAACCCTTAACAACCAAAACTTCCACAGGTAGGTAATTTTCGTCAGCCTGATAACGTACGTTAACTTGCCTTTCAACTTTTGAGACGTCTACGAGGTGTGATTACAGACTGCTTGCTTGTTGATGTCCCGAATTGTAAAATTTATTGTGTGTATCCTCCTAGTTCCTTGAACGTGATAGTAATTGAATTATTTTTGGATCTTAAGAATGGGAAACCAACTGTTCCGTCAGACTTATTTTGTGACTTCGCATCGCTTAGAAGTTCTATTATATTTTAAGGGCTGAATGGTAATAAGGAGGATGGTGCGATCAGTTTTCCTTGGTTCCGTATTCTTTTATAAGTGCAGCTACTTTATTATTTGGAGCTTACAAGACAACATGCCTGATACTGTATCATCACCTATTGTATTAGACAGGAAAAAAGATGAAAAAATAATAAAACCAAGCATTTTTTTAATTGACTCTTTAACGAATTAACGAAATGTAAACTTGACTTTCCGTGGTAAGTTATGGAAAAATGTCTCCATTTTTTGTTCTAATTTTCCAGGTTTAAAGCTACGTCTTGCTCGTTGGTGTTATTAATCCTACCATGAAACCTATTCTATCTTAATGAAACATAAGCTGTGTCGCTGCAAGTGCACTAGTGATTTTAAATGACAGTAACGGCAAAACCAAGTGCAAAATATCAAGAAAGAAGAGTGAAGTGAATTTACCGACTCATGAGTAGAAAATTCAGTGACCCATGTAGTGTTGACAACATCCCTCGGCCACGTTGTTTGTTATGCCTAGTTTTAGATTTGGATAAGCAGCTGAACTTTCCGAATTTGACGTTATAGAAAGTGGCATCGGATATAAAGTAGATGATATTAAAAGGCCTTATTTGGATTATCCTAAAACCTTGGCTTAAAATGAGCTTTTCATTGACCGTGTTTAAAGCTTACACTTGGTGTACTGTAACTATTATGTCAGTAACCACTATGGCTAAATTAGTTGAAGTCTACTCAAGTACTGTACTTGGTTAAGCTCATTAACAACCTCTGGTTTCATTTTGAGCAAGTATTACTCGTAATCAGTTCTTAGGGAAAGGCTTAAGATATCTTTTAAGATTACATCACCTTACCCAGTAAGAATTAGTTAATATTTCCTTTGTAACTTGTGGAGATACGGAAGACTCATTGCGACGTCTAGCAGCATCAACACGTCTCAATTAAAGCCGATTAAAAGACCTTCAAATATCTAGTCATGGCTGACGGCAAATTATTCATAGTAAAGATTTACAGTTGTTTCCTTGGCTTTACGTATTGTTCAGGTAGTCAAGCGATTTTAACTCGAGTAGCTACAGCAGAGTTGGGTTTTCTTTTTTTACGAGTAGATTGAACACTTTTCTCCGTCAATGTTTTACTGTCGTGTTATTCAATGGCACTGTTATCAGCTGCAACCCAGAAGTAGTATTTCTTTCAGGTGCAGAACATCGATGAAGTGTAATGAGTTCATAAAATGGCTCGAGAGTGCTCCGTCTCTCACCAATTGATCATGAATAGGCTCCAGTGAGAACTTTGCCCGAGTTTGTCAAAAAATTTTGTATCTTATGTCACTAGCTCCAAAGTGCTACTTTGTCACTTGACTAGGTGATTCAGCTGAAGATTGGGCATTACTTTGAGCTTAATGGAGTAGGACGTCCTTGAAACATAATCTAGGTATAATGGCCAGTGGTACGGGAGATACAATTTGTGCGCTGACAATTTCTGTCCATACCTTGTTGTGCCTTTCAAACAGGAACAAGGCTGTGATTTCTCGTGGTTTTAAGGCTGCGACTATAAACGCCCCAATGTACTAAGTGAACAGCTAACCTTTTTCCATTATATGTATAAGTCCATTGTAATATAGACTGATGAGACAAACTGAGTTCTCGTTGTTGTGTTCTCAAGACAAAATTTATGTACAATTATCTGCACAGCGTAAGAATGATTGCAAGAGGATTTTCATAGGCATACTTAGCTGCAGGATCTTTATCTGTTGCAGAAAGTTTTTAACGATATACTAGAGAAGGTGTTAACAGTAAAAATGTTGATATTTTCTGTTGTCCATTAATTATGGGTGTCTGGCTGCACCACTGTTCGCTCAGGAATGTTTTTAAAAAGTCGAATATAAAAGGCAGTATATACCAAGCTGATTGTTGGTTGCTAACTAGTCTCTGACAAACGATGATCTCGATTGTACTGTAACAATAGCGACCTACTGGAGGAACCAAGTCCTGTTAAGGTCCATGCCTGGTTCAAGTTTCCTTTGCTGTACGAAATGGGGGTTCTTTCGTATGCTATCTTATCATACGTGTTGTCCTTGCACAAATTTTTTCTCCTGTGAGTGGGGCCATAAGAACAAAGAAGTAAATAGTAATTTTACAGGGGAATTTGGTGGGGATTTTAGCAGCTGATTGGTTTTTACAATTTTATTTGAAATTTTTAAGATAGGAACGTCCCGTCGAAGGCTCGATTCTTTTACAATCACTTTCTAAAGAAGAAACATATTTGTAGACATACATATATATTTTTGAAGAACTATTGATTTACAAAATTTATGTGCAATGTCATTACTGTCCTTTCCAAACTTTTACTTGTCTTGTGCCAAGTTGCGGTTTAAGCGTTGTTGTCTAACTTGGATGATCAGTAATGTATAGTCTTAAAAGGTAATTGCAGGATCCCTCAAAAGTAAGGTCAAGATGAGATCTGTTGATGAAGAGACGCCATAGTTTTCATGCTCTTCTATTAAGCACGATTGAAACTGGGTACCATTTCGTACGATCAGTGTCATTGTCTACATATTTGTGGGTTTTTTTTGTATGTAAAAGTTTGGTATGTATATGATGAGGAGAACGCAAAATGGTTACATCAGAACACTGAACATTAAGCAGGTTTACGTCATCTGAAGCTGGCAGATAACGATTGTGGAGTGAAGGATGACCTGAATTATAAATCTTTCTTGTTGAACCTAACATCACCTTGACCTCCTTGAAATGTGATTGATGTCGTGAAAGGAGAGATTAGTTGGACAAGAATAAACAATATACACTCACTATTTTTCTTTGGTGTATTAATTTCACACAAAAAATGAAAACAAAACGTAGTCATAGTTGATGAATGGACCAAGGTATGATTACGGTTGCCTAAGAGGGAAATCGGTTTTTAGTAAGCATCCTCTGGCAAAATATTGATTGTATTTGCCGTCAAATAGATGATCGTATGTCCAGCGAAATAACCAGATGATGGATTTTTATTATTTATAGGCAGATTAAAATTAAGAGCAGTTGTATGGCGTGTGAGATTGTATTTAATGAGTCAATCGTGAATAATGCATAAGGCGCAAATTGACAAGTATTCTTCGTCTGGGTCAAACACGGCTATCATTGTTTTCTGTGCGAGTAAACGTTAGCGTGGACCTTTTAGAGTAGGTATCGTGATAAAACATAGCGTGTCACATTTATTTACTTTGAGGTCTGGATATCGTCAATTTTTGATCTTGGGGTGGTTACCCTATAAGATAATTATAGAATATAAATTGTATTGCCTGCATTGAATAGTTTGTTTACTTTCTTCGATAACTCTGACCCAGAGAATTTATTTGTTGTTCTGTTTTTGCACGCCTACTTTGAAATAAAAAACGAAGTTGCTGACATACTTAACACGAATCTTCACTTCGACGTGAGACGTTTGGTCTTGACAAATGTGCTCCCTGGTTAAAACCAAATGTGGCTTATAGAAAATACACTTTCCGCTTAAAGTGATCTCAATTAATCTTGGTTTTAAGGGGTTTGTGTGTTCTATCGCCACTCCACGTTTTCGTGCAGTAGAATTAGTGATTGCGCTACGTTTGGTAAGGACGTCACACTTCCAAATATCTGTTTTTGCAAAGAGAACAGTAAGAGAGGTGCTATTCATTTAAGAATTATGATCAGTTTGTACGATTCCTGTTCCTCAAAATTATATTACAAGTTATAGTCTTTGAAGTAGCAGTAAGAGACTTTGTGCTTTTGATTAACCTAGTTCATAACTTTGGCTCTCTAAACCTTTTCCTATCCACTCGACCGAATTTTCCTGCACATAACTAATTTGTTTGCATGAGCATTGTTGTACTGTATGTCAGCATGGAAGCCGCCTCTTTAAATAGTACCGACACGATTAGTTTGAATATCATTAAATTCTTATTGTCGTAACTCACATGCTTCATGAGACAGGTGCGGTGTGCATATCTGTCATAAGAACTGGTACAGTTTAAACTATGTGAAAGAAGCTAGCGAAAAATGTTGGTATGCCTTATAAGAAAATTGCTATTCTTATGACTCCAAAACTTTGTTTTTACTCTTTGAGCAAGATTGTTTTCAACACTTCATCACATGGAGGCACAGGACGTGTCAAAATGGTTATCAGTTCAAGTAGTGATTACACTTACCGATGTTGAGACAGAACATTTCTAAAAGAAAAGACCATCATTGCTAATGGTGGAAAGTGTTTTAGAATTATGCTACAATTTATGATTTCTTGATTGTATTATGTAGTTGCGACGCGCATTTTCTTTTTCTAAGTCCCACCCCTTCCCTGTGTGCATGACGTGTTTTGTAATGTATTGTACATTGGTGCACCTCATTTCAAGAGCATACCTTGTAGTAGTTTTAATATTGGCGTAATTAAGTCATAGTTTAAAACCGTTTAATAGGATAGCTTTTTTGTCTCTCTCCTAGGATTGCCAATCTCCGTCTTCGCTCGAATTGTTCCTCCAAAATGATATATTTGCATCGACGGTCCCAACCTCTATTGCTAGTAAAGGAGCTTGCGCGCAAGCTGTTAATGACAGGCCCCAGTATCTTGATCTCGGCAGTGGTAATGCACGTGTTAGCTCAAGTCAATATCAAGGAGAGGACTATAGTTTGTCACTTGGTCTCAAGGCCTTACAGTCTCCTGGTATGTACAGAAACTTTGGGAATGACACTTTTTCGAACCCTGCATCTTGTGTTCAAGGGGTGCCCCAAATTCGATCCCTTTCGGAAAGTACATCCGGGAATTATCCTTATCTTCACTCGGATACCAGTGGAGAAATGACGTTCTCAAGATCGTTACCTGCATTTTCTGATACTCTAGATTTAGACGTATTTTTTGAGGAGCAAAATGAAAGAAAGGAAACGATACCGTATATGGATTCAAACTGGCGGACAGGATCTAGTCGACGAAATAACCCTGCTCATGCGACTTGTAGCCCGAAGTCGGGGAGGAGACGATCCGTCGCAAGTACTAAGTCGGACTGCAAACTTCAAGGTGACTCCTTACGCGGTGCTGGTAGTAGAACGAAGCTGAAAGTGGATAAAGGAAGAAGTCTTAAACTACCTTTGTTTGATGTCGACAGGACCGACAAAGATAAAAGTGGGCAGAGCCGGATTGGCGATAGCCCAAAGGAAAATATCGAACCAAATAACTCAGAACATGTTATTGAGGAGCCCAAAAGAGATGGAAGGCGACGAAGGTATTACTTCGAAAACGAAGAACATTATGAAGTATGTAAACTATTGCGTGAATTGTCTGCAGTAAGGACCCCAACCGAGGTTCCACCAACGACAGCTGCCTCGTTATTTTATCGACAGCTTACCAATGACACCGAACCAAGAGTAATGAAAACTGTTCAGCCTGTCCCGAACGAGAAAGGGAGGAAGGTTGTTGTTCGCAAGGACATACCCGAGGAAAAGGTAAGACCGTGGTGCTACTAACGTCATGTATTTGTTGCTGCGACATGAAATTTTAGTGATTTCGGTGTAGGTCAAGTACTCTGGAAATTTAGATTCGAGATGACAACGGAAACGAAGACGATATTTGAACTCATTTTGGCCACATTGTTCGAAGCGAAGTTGATGTTGTCGAGACATAAAAGAATGCGTAAATTAGTTCTTTAGAAGATGGTTCATAAGAAGGAACTAAATTCATAGAACTTGACAAGTGCCTGATGAGGGTGCTTTTGGTTGTAGAACCGTACAACCAGTAACGATTTTTACTCGTTTAAGAATGCTATCGTAAGTTTGCAGTATCTATATAGCGGGAGCCGTGTCTACGAGAGATCAAAATGCTAGAATCCTCGATGGTAAAAATTCATTTTTGTTCTCCTTTTTTCCCTGAATCCAAACCTCCTTATTGTGTGATGGAAGTCAACTACAGTTGCATAAGAAGACGGATGTCTTCAATTTAAATTCAATTGAAGTCGTTTAGCAGAGTGGTTTGGTATCAGAGCTTTACTAGTAGAGTAATAAAGACAGATTAGAGAAGATATTGGTTGATTTCTACTTATTTTTTGTTTATTGGACGAGTTTTTATCCACAAGTTACAAATTTGCCATTTCTGTGAATTTAATTTCAATACTTGTTCGAATACGGTAAAGCTTCTTATAACTATGACAGAAAAATGTGTTGTGTCTCATTGTAGATTGGAAAATATTC
Organism: Chironex yamaguchii; assembly: GCA_024741275.1. NCBI lineage: Eukaryota > Metazoa > Cnidaria > Cubozoa > Chirodropida > Chirodropidae > Chironex > Chironex yamaguchii. The sequence goes on from JANTCA010009002.1 coordinate 16,940, forward strand.
CAAAGTTGGAAACTCACCCTTTGTTTATATGCATGGAAGTCCATCACCCGACGGCGCGAGATCGGCCAGTTTGAAACTCGTTGAACTTCTTACTACTAAAGGCTGCGATGAATTGAAAAAGACATCACCAGCTGACGGTGGTGATATAGATGCACACAATACTTCAGATGCCAAAGAGGAAGACGAAGTCATATCAGATACATAAATAACGTGGAATGTCTAGTTTAGCTTAGTGATTTGAGGTTTGCTTCATATTGAAGCCCCTGACGCGTAATGTGGGGGAAACGCGAACACAGTCCAAGTCAGCATTCTTGATCATGTTACAAATTCCATTCCACGTGCCAAAATACAGATTTAATACGTGTATTTCCGTGTCGTAATGTGTGATTTTATATCTCCTACACTGTACAGAAATCACCATGTTTCTAGAGAGGAAATTTCTGTATTTATCCCTAAGAACAAATGAGGCTCCCTGCTTGATTCTAGGAAACTTTGTAGTAGTACTTTGTCGGTAGCTTCCTTTGTAATGGAGATCCTGTTATGTTCCAACATTGCAAACAAGATTTAGTTTATCCTTGCTAAAGATAATTATCGCCTTTTGTAACTGAATTAAGTACATAAAAATTTAACCATGCTAACGCGTTGATGTGGTTCTTACCGGTTTTTTCGTTCTGTTGCAAGGTATTGGATTTTGCTCTTCGGTATGGGAAGCTGGAGATTGTAAGCTTCAAGTAGGCCATTTATGTGTTTTGTTCGAACCCATTCCATTTCGAAAGAAGGCAGTCTCCGTTCTTACGGACATAGAATCTTTAAATGCCGTGAAACTCAAATATTTCATTTATTGAAACCAGAAGTAAATGGCTGATTGAGAAAACACAGGGGTTAATGAGTATAAAATTAACGAAGTTAATGTGCCACGAATTGAAAATAGATGAGTAGGAGTGGCAACAAGTGTGCCACTGTGAAAACAAATGATTTTTTCCCTCATGTAGTTTGGTTTATTGGGAACGAGCAGATGTTCTTGAAGAACAGTTGGTTATGTAGTCCACCAGTTTGATCTCGGATATGGTACTGTGCCAGCTTGTTAATTTCCAAAGATACAAGGACTGACAATGTCAAATAGTGCGGTATGTCATATGTCTATATCACGTAATTGTTACACTGCTTTGATCTTGTACTATTTTATCGGGAGTATATTAGTACATCATACAATGTTTGTTTTGAAAAAATACGCTTAGTAGTGCATAGTTCCTTTCAGTAACTAATTTCTAATTTTGATTTAGTTATTCTTTGTTTGCACTTAAAAAACCTGCACCATTGCATGACTGGTCTTGTGTGTGTGTGTGTGTGTCATAAGGTCAGTCTCGATTCCAAGTTGGAATATCCCAGGTAGACGCACTTTTTTTCTTTGAAGTTTATAGTGCTTTGATTTGAATTTGCAATGGAGTGACAAGGAGCTGGTATATGTCTGACAAAATATGCTATTTGTAGTTTTGTCGTATGACTAGTAGGCAGGTGAATCGCTTTTCTCCAAAAAAGCAGTAAACTTTCATGAACCTTTCATAACTTTTCATTTTAAGATGATAATTATGTTTAGGCAAATAAATAAAATTTAATAGGAACGGCCTTGAACTAGGTATGGGTGTTTCTGGGGCTGGCCCTCCTATACACTGTTCTTTAACAGGTTGATAAATGGAATGCTATGTCATCAAGTAAACAGGTCAAGGGAACGTAAGCTCTTACGTATACTTACTGTATCATCAACTTGCCCAAAACGCCGTTCTTCAATTCTGCTAGCATGTTATGTTCTCTGTATGTTCGTTCTTAGGGACAAAATTCACTGCTTCACAGTAGATTTTGTAGCGCAGACGTATGTATGTATGCATGTGTGGGAAGAATGCCTTTAAGAGTCGCATCGTCGTCGTGTTTTAAGCTGATTACATAACAGTAATGGTATTAAAATTTATACAGCTTTAGTTTGTTACAAAAAATCTAGTTGAAAAGGCTGGTATTCGACCATCAAGATTAGTAAATTTAATAATGCTGCCACCATTTGGTAGTTTTCATTCAGGAGTGATGCAGGTAATACTAGATGCTCTCCTTTATCTGTCTTTACCAGAGTTAGACATTCGTTAAATGGCTCTTTTCAATACTCGTCAAAACCCAACGAATCGAGGTTCTTTGCAAAAGGCCTCCCTCTGTTTCATCTAGGATTGCTCTACTTGTAGTCTGTAGTATGTTCATCTATCTCTCGTCAAGTTTGCAGTTAAGGAGTTATTCTGCAAGCATCGTATAGAAAAATTTGTAAATGCTGGATTATGGTATTTATGATGAATTTATTACTCTTTGAGTAGAAAAGGATTTAGAGTGCATTTTTAACGGGTGATTGGGGGGGGGGGTAATTTCCCACCTCCCATACTGTTGTTAGCAGATGGTCCTAAAAATTCCTTTAATACCAATGAGAAAACCGTGGGACATCTGCCTTGCTAAGGTAAAGGACGTTTCTGTAAAAGAGTTCCCGATTTGCAGAATTAATTTCACAGGATCATCTGGATTTCCATATCGGATTTCATATCGGGGAATGTATAACAAGCAAAAGGAAAAAGACGTGTCCTTACACTCCCTTATTCCAACACTCCCAACACATTCCACTTAATTTACCCCACCTACGCCGCTGCCCACACGACCCCTGATAATGACTAGATAGGGAAAGGGTTTTTACGCGTACTTGATTAAACATAGATTAACATGGATTATATGCCTTGGCCACGGCGTTCTGACGCGTAAACGACTTATGTCATTAGAAAAGTAGTGTATTGTCAGATTTCTTAATGTGGCTGAAGGACGACGCCAGGAGATCGTGGAAACGAATAGTTCAGCAATCACCACCGACTGTTATTTATGTCGCTTACTGTACTTTAGCGTAACAGTGAACATTTGGTTTCCGCTTAAGTGTTGCTCGTGTTGTATAAGTACAACTATTTGCAACATCGGTCATTGATTCTTCGTGGTTTAAATTGATTGTGGTTTGCTTTAGGTTGTGTTCTTAGCCAGTTCAAGTTGAATATTATTAATCTTGATGGTTGAATGTAAATTTCTGTTCGCGTTTTACAATATGATAGATTGCACGAGGGAATAATCCATGCTTTCTTTAGTAATTTCAGCATACAAAAGAACAGACTATACTTTTATGACTTGTTGTAAGTGTTGTCTTACCTACACCCTGATGTACATTTTATGGACTCCTGTGGAGTGCAGTCAATTGTAAAATATGTAATTCTTGTGTAGACTGCAGGAGGCAACCTAAAAGGCAAAGGAAATAAGTTTCGGTGTCGTTTCTGTCTTCGCCTGAATTTGCCCTTGGATATCGTAAGTTGCAATAGATGGTGTTGGAAGGGGTTTTGAGGAGACGTTACCTTTATGCTTCATGACCGTTGAAACCATGTTGTTATTGCAACGCCAAAGCAACGTTTAAACCAAATATTCATAGTTATAGCTAACAATGGCCGTATTAAACCTAGTTAAGAAAAGGTATTAATCCGAGGCACTCGGAGTACGCACAACTGTGCTAAGCAATAGGGTCTTACATTAGACAAAGTTCACACAATGGCCTAGCAGCACATCCAGCTGCCACCCACCCATGTAAGACCTGCAAAAATCATATCTGCGCCCACCAGATTGAGAAGAATCGCGTGAATGCTCTTGTTGCTAAAAAATGTCGAAAAATTATAGATCCTTCGCAAAGTTCCTGGAGCCAGAAAGTGATCTTGACCACCATCGGACTATTTGTTGTGTTTGACAATTTGGTCTTTCATTCATGTAACATTAATAACTTGATAAAAAAAGTGGTTAAATGTGAGAAGTTTAGAATTCGAAGAGTTGAGTATTAAATGCCACCTCCTATCCTATTCAGTAACTAATCAACCATTTCAACCTTATAAACAAGTCGTCAGATTTACCTAAGCAAACATATAAGGCAAAGCCATCAGCCTATATTACTAGCTGATAGATGATGTGATCAGGCAAGTCATTGATGAAGGAAGAAAGAGCGTGGATTATAGGACAGATCCTTGGAGAGCTCCGTCTTTGAAGGAATGCCTTGAAGAGGATTGACCATTTAAAACTTCCTTAAGCTTATGATCATATAGAAACGAAGAGATAGTGTCTAGCATGCTACTCGACACACCGTGCAATAGGAGCTTCCTCAGTGCAAGTCAAAAATTGGCTAATTCCTTTGATATGTCGAGAGCAACTACACTAACGTAAGCAGATACATCCACTCAAAAATACGTAAGAATGGCAGCAGTAGACCTATCAGAACAAAAGCCGTATTGTGAGCTAGAAAACATTACTATATTGACGAATCATAAATCAAGGACATTACTAGTGAATTACAGTAGACTAATTGGTCTATCATTGTGAGGTAATCCATGAAGACAGAAATCACTAGTGACAATTTCTAAGAAGAAAAACAACCTCCTATGGTGCACCATTGGAGGAGTTTAGAGTTGAAAATTGACAGAGCGATATAAATGCAATCAGAGACTGTCTGGATGACAGCGCAGTTTTGGGAAGAGACCGAGTAACAACGAAAAACAAGTAACCAGTTGCAAACGAGAGAGTCCAGACGAGAGATTCTTTGGGAACTTAGGGCCCTCCCTCACTAGCAATAGGAACATCTCTACGAGCAAAGATACTCAAGCCATGAATATAATTATGAGATGCAGCTGGCCAAGAAAGACAAAACCGCTGCCATAGTCAGGTGTGATATCAGTCTGACACAAAACAAGAATGTCAGGAGAATTATGAGCAAGAAAGACTAATTATATGCACAATTAGAGTAAAAACCACAACCGTTTGAGAACACGATAGTGAATAGACGAGATGGTTAAGTAAGAGACTGGTTTACTTACGATTTCCATGATTTGATTGAAGTGACCAGCCAAGAATGACTTCCATCTTTTGGAAGTATAGTTAGTCTCCATATGTCTAAGAATTACTAGAAGAGTGGCCTAGGAATATAAATGCTGGAACACTCATCTATGTGAGACATGACACTATGGATACACTTATCATTCAACTGCTGATAGAACACGCTCTTCTATGTGGTGCTTACGATTTCATGCCCATAACTACTAGTCGAAAGTAGCAGAAAGTAGACCACGTAATGCAGTAATCATACTTAGATCAACAACAAGACAATATAAAACAAAAAACAGGCAAATTGCTAGTGAAGTCATCAAAGCCAATTCGAGAGAAAAATGCAAGCACCCAATGACCCGTCCGGAAAACAAATCAAATAGTCATTATTTGCCTTATCCACGACACCATTCGGGACAATAGCGCCTCCACATTACTAGCCATACGACCTTTGCTGGTGCAAAACATGCCCAATTACCTACATTACACCACATGGCCGTACACAGAATATTTTTAAGTGGGGGTGGGGATATTTTTGAAAAGAGTTTTGTGATCATTATGTCGCCAGAAAGCATCCATGTATAGAAGAAAAAAATTGATATCTCATGACTTACATACTTATTAGCTGTTTTAATGGCATTGAATTTGACGAGATATTTCACAGAAAGCATGCAAATCAAAGGCAGTGCAGTGCGACAGTTAGTATATTCTCAGGAGTATTCAGTCCTAGCAAGGGTATTAACAAAAGTTTGAAGATTTCATCCAAGTATGCGGATAGTCACCCTTTATATAAGTCATGCTTATTTTATCAAAAAGAATAATTTTCGATTTAACTATCAGATTTCAGAAGTTAGCCGAAAGTTCAACGCAACCAAAATTTACCGAACAGAACTTCCAACAAAATATTAAGGTGGCCTTGGAGTCCAATGCAAAATTTACATATACACTCATTAATTCGATTTGAGCAAATATGATTTTGTATGATTTGTCAAGATATGTGATGATGTTTGATATTCATCGAACAGATTTTAAGGATGCGAGTGAAATTGGTTCTATTTCTGTTTGCTTACACTAGATAAACACTATTACCTAGTTTCAGAAATAGTACGATAACAGGGAGTACCATCGTAAATACTCACTTGACAAAAAAAGAAAACATTCAAACCTATCTATAAGTGCATTTTATCTGATAAGGTGACATCTTCCGGCAGTTTTTACGTTATTGGAAAGTTTGAATATCTCCTAGAATTCAGAACTCTCCGTAAAAACATTACTTTGAAATTTTGTAGGGTGGCAACTGCCCCCTTGCCCCTCCCGCTATATTCGGCCTTGCTACACCATCTATCGCATCATCCAAATGTACCCTATACATCCACAACAGCAACATATGTACTAAGTAAAATGTAGTGTACATTACTAAGTGCACTAAAAGTGACGCTGTATATGTATGTAAAACTAACAACCTAATTTCAAATGCTTTTGTGAAACCTTGGAGACATAGATCATCATTGTGATACGTCTCTAGCATAGTTTGGCCATGAGGCATGACAGCCATGATATCACTACAGATCATACGTGCGCTGTTCAACCCACCACAGTAAGTTCACCATCGTGAAACGACGTCTACATTTTCGGAACCCTTTACCTCTGCAGACCAGTTAGACTTTGACTTCCATTAACAACCGCATCCACACTTTTCCATTTTTGGGTTCACTCATTTTTACAGTTATATGTATATTTTCCTTTACACTAGTCATTCATCCTTAATTCTAATGACTTTCCATAAATCTATTCTTTCAGTTGACATTGTTTTTTTGTCTCCAATCTGTAGGGTTGTTTCTGTAAAAGTTCGGTTCTTCCTTATTCCATTCTGTCGCATGACTAAGGCCTTGTAGGCCAACAATTCGGCAATGTTTCCTTTTAAGAGGGTGGTTAAGTTACCAATCTTAGATCTATCCTCTATTTAAGCCAATGCGCAAGGAAGAAGTAGCAATATAGGGCTCAAGGTGGGTTGCTAAAGAAAGCTCAAGGGAGCCACCCTACCCATGAGCTAGATTTAATGCTAGCTGGTCACCAATCCAGTAATTCATAGGCCTACATATCTCATCCTGAATACGAACTTTTTCAATGCTGTCAGCTTCTCCCGTTGAGCTCCGGTTTCCTATATATATAAAATCATGCGCAGTGCCCAGCAATATCCAAGGTAAAATACCTATGAAGTCTTGAAATCATCTTTCTGAAGTGTTTTTAAGACTGTTACTTCATTCTACGCGCACTCAAATTGCTACTTTTATCGAATGTAATGTGCATCATCCCGGAAATGGCTCGAAATTTCTACAACTCTAAAAAACTTAATAAAAAGACCATACTGTGGACAAAGCCAACATGCAAACTTCTTTTTATACTTATTGTTGTTTACATTTCCTCTAATGTAGACGACTACCATGCAAGAATCATTAAGATAATTTTCTCTGTTCAAACAATTCCTTTAATTAGCTCGAATAATCCTTAACTAGCATGAACAATCCATAAATTGCTCATTTTTCTAGTTTTCTTATTTTTATATAGACCTTACCACTTCTGTTTTTTATTTCTGAGTATGTATTGAGATAAACCTATTGACTCCTCGTCTTAGAAACCTGGTTGAAACGCTTAATGGTTCAAAAGAAATGCATCAAATCCCAGTATTAACTTCTGGAAGCATTCATCGAAACCTCGCACCATAAGTGTTTATGTGCTTGCCGGTTACAAAGGCATCTACGCTATCCGCTAATCCACTTACTTGGCATATAAGTCTTATCCCTCCGGTTATTGACCAGGTGAAATAACGCTCTTTTTAAAAAGATTCAATCTTGAATTATATCTTAAATTCCTTTCGGATTAAAAGAACGGTTTCTATTAGTCAAGTTTTGCGGCCACTTCGTTACTTCAGGTCGTTCGTGTTTTGGGCTGTGTTGCTTTGGTGACAACCTGTGTAATGTCTAGAAATGAAACATTTTACGTATTTCCACTTAAGAAGACAATGTAGGGTCTTCAACCATAATCATGTTATCATAATAGCAGTCTGTGGAGGGTGGCAATGATTACTCAATTTAGCTATGATCGCAGTTTTGCTAAAAAGAAGTCTTCTTTCCAGTGGGATTGTTTCATTTAACTCAATACACGCATAAACCGGAGATAATAAATACGCGTTCATCCTTAGTTACGGAGTATTCAAAACTTTCTCCTTAACGAATAAGGTTGTTTCTAAAGTTTTTTAAGGGCGTACTGGGTATTCAACGCAGGGTACTGAAGTTTGGGTCGCCATCCGAAAATTGTCAACAAAGAAATTAAGTTGTACTAAATACCAGTAGGCCGGTTTTTTGGTCCGTATGTCTGCACCTTTTCTGTCTCATAGCAACATAACTCGAAAATGTATGAACGTGAAAATTTCATGCGATGTCCAAAAAATAAGTAATAGGGTGATAAAGAAAGCTACAGGATATTTTATCATTAAGAGATCAGGGTGTTTACAGCATATACACGAATAACTCTAAAAAAAGTTCGGCTATTGGGTAAAAAATACAGAGTATGTGCCAAACAAGCTCTGTAAGATATCAAAGATAGAGTCGGATTCCGGTAAAATTCCGAAAACTCTAGTTTAAAAACAGAGGAGCTTTGAAGTTCTCGTCACTGCAAGGAAACAAAGTATACACATGCAAAAAACAACAAATAAAATGTAATACACGGAGGAATCGGTCACGTATTTCTCGCGCACACATTTCAGAACCTGACATATGTTAAGCAAGTTAGACAAAACTTTTTGTATAATTCAAAATGTGTGCTCTCTCTAACACATTTTAGATTCTATAATTAGCCTAGCTGCATCTGAAAGTACGAAAGAAAGATATCCATCCTCCAGATGATCAGCTCCAAGTCAAGTTTGGAGTGTTGGACGACCAACTGAACTTAGCACCTTCGCATAAAATCCCAACTGAAATTAGCAACTTCGCATAAACTGCCAACTGAAAGTAGCAGCTTCGCATAAACTGCCAACTGAAATTAGCAGCTTCGCATAAACTGCCAACTGAAATTAACAGCTTCGCATAAACTGCCAACTCAAATTAGCAGCTTCGAAAAAAGCTGCCAACAGAAATTAGCAGCTTCGAATAAACTGCCAACTGAAATTAGCAGCTTCGAATAAACTGCCAACTGAAATTAGCAGCTTCGCATAAACTGCCAACTGAAATTAGCAGCTTTGCATAAACTGCCAACTGAAATTAGCAGCTTCGCATAAACTGCCAACTCAAATTAGCAGCTTTGCATAAACTGCCAACTGAAATAAACAGCTTCACATAAACTCCCAACTCAATTCACCAGCTTTGCATAAACTGCCAACTGAAATTAACAGCTTCGCATAAACTGCCAACTCAAATCAGCAGCTTCGCATAAACTGCCAACTGAAATTAGCAGCTTCGAATAAACTGCCAACTCAAATTAGCAGCTTCGCATAAACTGCCAACTCAAATCAGCAGCTTCGCATAAACTGCCAACTGAAATAAACAGCTTCACATCAACTGCCAACTCAAATCAGCAGCTTCGCATAAACTGCCAACTGAAATAAACAGCTTCACATAAACTGCCAACTCAAATCAGCAGCTTCGCATAAACTGCCAACTCAAATTAGCAGCTTCGCATAAACTGCCAACTGAAATTAGCAGCTTCGCATAAACTGCCAACTCAAATTAGCAGCTTTGCATAAACTGTCAACTGAAATAAACAGCTTCACATAAACTGCCAACTCAAATCAGCAGCTTCGCATAAACTGCCAACTGAAATTAACA
>JANTCA010009002.1:26782-51181 GCA_024741275.1 Chironex yamaguchii
CATAAACTGCCAACTCAAATCAGCAGCTTCGCATAAACTGCCAACTGAAATTAACAGCTTCGCATAAACTGCCAACTGAAATTAGCAGCTTCGCATAAACTGCCAACTGAAATTAGCAGCTTCGCATAAACTGCCAACTCAAATCAGCAGCTTCGCATAAACTGCCAACTGAAATAAACAGCTTCGCATAAATAGCCAACTGAAATTAGCAGCTTCGCATAAACTGCCAACTGAAATTAGCAGCTTCGAATAAACTGCCAACTGAAATTAGCAGCTTCGCATAAACTGCCAACTGAAACTAGCAGCTTCGAATAAACTGCCAACTGAAATTAGCAGCTTCGCATAAACTGCCAACTCAAATTAGCAGCTTCGCATAAACTGCCAACTCAAATTAGCAGCTTCGCATAAACTGCCAACAGAAATTAGCAGCTTTGCATAAATTGCCCACTAAAATTACCAGCTTCGCATAAAATGCCAACTGAAATAAACAGCTTCGCATAAACTGCCAACTGAAATAAACAGCTTCGCATAAACTGCCAACTGAAATAAACAGCTTCGCATAAACTGCCAACAGAAATTAACAGCTTCGCATAAATTCCCAACAGAAATTAGCGCTTCGCATAAATTGCCAACTTGGAAATTCAAAGGAAGAACTAAAAGTAAATTTGGAAGGTTTGCATCAGGTTGTATGCAGATAAACTGTAACAAAACCTCACTCCATGAAGTCCTCGACATTAAATTATTTCATTCTAACTCGTTTATTGTTTACTATAGGCAACAATGCTCATGTCAACGACTAAGTATCGCGCTTTAGTATGAGGTCGGTAACACAGACCGCATTTTGCCTTTTGATACACTGTAGTTATCTATAGCAATTGATTAAGTATGTCCGACAACCAACAAACGAGTCCAGTATTTAATAAGAATGACTGTACTTGAATGTATACAATTAAATCAGTACGCGAAGAACACAATCGTTTGTTTTCAACAACGCAAAGAAGTGTTTCATTGCATTCAAACAGGATATTTTATATTCAGTGAGTGGAAATTAACTCAGTCAGGTTCAAAGACATTGCGTTGAATTTAAATAGTTTCATTAAAATTCAAATGAATTCATTAAAATATTATTACCAAAGGATCTTTTGAAATTCAATCTATATCATACAAGTATTGTTTCTCTTTGTTATTTTCGGGTTTTTTCGTTATCATGATAACTTTGTAGTCGCGAATTCAAATGGAGTCTTCTGTGTTTAAGAATTTAATTTATACTCTCAACGAACGACATCCCCCCGAAAATGTAACTTTTATTTTCACTACGTTCGTTACAATCTAAAAGCAATGGAAGGCTTAGGTTCATATTTTGTAATAGCATCTGACTGGCTTGTATCAAAGTCCGATAAGAAGCCAACTCAATCATCAATGTATATGACCTGCTAAACATAGCCAATAAACAGTCTGTGCTGTGGCATTCTCGTCTTAGTCCAGGTTATAGATGGACTTTAATAAAACAAAAACCACCCAGAGTGTCAATTCACAAAATGACAGCCTGTATTTTCTTCTTTTTTCATAACGAATGACAAGGTTTCGAATTTACCTGCACATCAGTGTAGCTTTCTCCAGGTTTTAACTTGCAAACAAATGTTTGGGTTTGTGTTACTTAAAAACTAAGATTTTTGTTCGACACCAGTGAGTGCTCGTCTCCCGGTCAAATCTTTATAACGTAAATTTCCGTTTCTCTTAAATACTGCTCGTATTCAAGCATAATGCTTTAGCATCTCTTTCTGTATCATTCGGTTTGAATTCTTTACTTCACCAATAAAGCCGTCAATTCTCATCTCATCTGCGTTGTGTTGCTGTCCTCTGCGTTAATTATTCGTACAGTTGTTGTTGCAGTCGTGGAGATGTGTCCTAGCGGCAGTCGTGGAGAAGTGTCCTGGTGGCAGTCGTAGAGACGTGTCCTAGCGGCAGTCGTCGGGAAGTGCCCATGCAGCAGTCGTGCTCATTGATCCCAAAAGTCGCTAAAACGGTGGAAAAGGTCCTACGGAAACCGGAGTCCCTTCTTCTCCACTAAGTTTTGCAACTCCTGGTCCCCAGTTGATGGTCGCTGATGGGGGAAGGGCAGCTTCGAATGCAGTGAAGCCTATTTGTATCGCTTCACGACTGCTGTTTATAAAGACGACATTCAAGGAATGTTTGCAGGTCTTGTTTGGAGCTGTCGGGAGGAGCTCACGATTCTCCCAAGTGTGTCCTTTTGCGTGCTTTTGGTAAATGGGGGAAGGAGTGCGTAAGGGTAAGGTATCTACTCTTAACGTTGAATGGATCTATTTTCGCAGCTGTCCGCTAAAGTCATTCTGCTTTGATCGTCGACTAATATTCATCATTTGTAAGCTCACCACGTACCAGCAAGTCTGGGATTGACAACAAGCTACTGTTGTCCGGGATCCTCAAGCACTGCTAGCTCACAAAGCAAGCATGGAATCGAGGAAAATGATTCAAATACTTTTAAAAAAGGAATAACTAATAAGTTGACTCTAATACTGAAAATGGAAAAGATAAAACATCAACATAACTTCAACAAAATATCTTCCATTCGTCATATACAACTTATACAAAAGAAAGTGGCAATGTACACCAGAACTGTTATTCTTTCTTTTGAATTAAAGGACGAGCGTGGTTATTTATTATATTGAGGGTCATCCATGTTGAAATATACGAAGATAGGATTGCGCAATAAATTCAGAGAATAAGCGTCGTTATTTTTCAGTTATTACTTGAGAAGATAAGAATGAAGAGATAAGAAAACTATACCACTTTGAAACGGTCTCTTTAAATCAGGAATACAAAGTCGTCAGAAACCATGACTTGATTATCGTCTTGCATCTGATCCAAAGCACTTTTAATTTCGCCAGCAGTAAAGGTAGCCTGTGGATTATCTTTGTTTACTGCAGAAGCAATCCTATCAATCGACAGCGATTGCGCATGTTCTGATGTGAACACATTAAGCAACGATAACTTGAAAACTTCCAATCTAAATAACAAAATTGTAAAAGATAAATTTGAATAGCTACATTCACGAACTGAATGCATAAGAAAAAACATTTTTCGGTATGTATCTGCAAAGACAAAGCTTCGATGTTCTCTACGACTTTGATGAAAGTATGCGACTACCTCTTGGATACCAACTACGTTATAAGTTTCGTAATAAAAAGCACTACTCTCTCATAGATTGAATCGCAACTTACTCTGCTACGACAAGCTTGAGTTTTACCTTCTGATTTGGCGATATACATATAACGAAAAGATTCGCCAATGGCACGAAACATGGAAAACATCACAGCCGATTATTAACGTACCCATACGTTTATACTCTGTAATTAAACCTGTTCTCACAAGTTAACAAGTTAACAAGTTTTTCGCTTTTTGAAAATCACATTTGCTTTTCAAAACTTCCAAAATTCTACTTTACGTTGCTTTTACTATCCAGGTGGAGAATAATAGTCTGGTTAGTTCTAACAGCGTGTTCAGATGGAAAAATACACGGGTGACCATGAATAACGCATTTTCAAACTTAACAATCATTTGCATAAAAATGGTACAAGAACGTTCCTAATTATAAAATTAAATGGCTGGGTATTCAAAACACATTATCTGTATTCACATTAGTAAGTTCGCAGTTCGAATACACAAATAGAACACCGGTAAAGAGAGAAACCTCAAATTAATAATAGTGGTTCTACGACCCACAGTTTCCTTTCAGCTCACGAAAGTTGACAATACCCAAATTACTTGGTGCAAATTCATCAAAATAACCTCATTGCAGAAAAAACAGTACTGAAACACTGGCTCGTAAAAAGGATCGAATCACTCCATTCACAGATTGAGAAGATGATCCAAGATTAAACAAGATTCTTAGCCAGAGAGGCGACCCTTAGTGCATACATCGACGCTTGAATCGTATTGAGAAAATAATATCAGAGATAAAATGGGCAGAGCTGACTTATCTCTGGGCTAATAGTCTCTTTGGTAAGATAGGGGCTACGAGGCAATGTAATTAAGTATTTTTAGCTGTGATGAAGCTAACCGCATCTTTTACGGCTTAATCAGTCGACAATTACGACGGTATCTTTTCAAAGGATCAATCAGTCTTGTATTAAGAAAGCACCGCAAATTTTAAGGTTTATTTCACAAATCGTATTTGGAAAAGGGTTGTTGCGATTCAACAGTTGATAACAGTGACAATTGGAAACACAATAGACGGATATCTTATCTCGTATCTCAGTACAGTATATACGAGTGGTCATTTAAAGAAGTCAACCTGATACTATCGAAGAAAACGACAGAGACGAGAGCAATGTTAGGTGTGAACAATGAGAGCAAGAGTACTATTTAAGTAACTAAACTAGAATAACCAATCTCTAATCGACGGAGATTTCCATCCTGAGATGTTCTACGAATGCTGCTCAGTTCCAGTGGATTATGAACTCCCTTTACAAAAGAAATATCTCGAGAACCGTCGCCACATGTACTTTTTATATCATGCATGTCAGGTTAGCAGGACTAAATCAATTATATTCGTATTCAAAATTAATAACTGGTTCCTGTTTAACAATCCGTTGGGTACAGAGTGCCCAAGGTGGCTGCCACACTTAGTACCACTGAAATTACTTAAAGGTGGTTCAAACTTCCTATCGTCACAGTTGGATGCTTAATTCTCAAGTAACCTACATTCCCAGGTTCCGGGAAACCACTTGATTCTTAAGGTAACCGGGAAATACAGCTTCTAGCTTGACCAGACTACTGTTGTCGTTTCTTACCAGAAAAACAAAACTAAAAATGGGCTATGGGCTTTCCCAATGCAAAGCTTTAAAATGTTACCTTTCCCGGTCGAGTTTCTCCTCGGTTGTCGAGTCTACTTCCATCATCTCCTGTCTGGTGCTTTGTCGGCTTCTACGTGACGAATCAGCTAGAAAACAAATAGTATAATTCAGCTGTAAAACATCTCGCTCGGCCTTCTAATACGTGGTAAAGCACAGACGGTGATCTTCTTCCTGAAACGGATCAACTAAGAATTCAAAACTAATGAATGTGACGGTTATGTACGCAAATATGCAATGCCAAACATTACTTGACTAGACACAAGACAGAACACTCTAAACAAGATACTCTAGGAAACACTTCAACACTAACATAGCTAAAACAAATACAGTATTAAAAGGAGGGGAAGAATATCGAAGCACAGAAACTATTTCCCTCAACGCAGTTGTAAACTCGAAAACTCTAAACTGATAACTAGTACAGCTAAGCTAATATATTGCCACTTTGTCTCCTTCCCCAATCATACTGCCTCGATTAATCCTAGAGCAAAACCGATCATGACTGAAAATTACAACATAATCACGGGGTCCAAGGAAATGAAATCAAAAAATACTTTCGCAACAGACAGTAATGAAAATGTTCAAATGCTAGTTATTTACTGTGAATGACTGAATACACAGCTGCAGCTTATTAAAAATCTCCCATCGATTTTGCCCTATCATTACACGCACGAGGTTGATACGTTTAAAGGAGATAGTCCAGTTATTTAAAATGCATATGCAAGCTGTCGCACCCTATAAACTGAACAGTAAAACAAGGCCACAAACCACCAATAATTCATGGACCAAACGACAGTGAATTCAACTGAAACAGTCAGTCACGTAGACATCAACTCTTAAACAAAATACACATGACATCGGTTTTGCTATAGACAAAAGTTCGCAAAGCGCTTGTCATTTTGGGCAAAGACAAATTACATACTCCATTAGCCGGCTTTTCTTGCTGCCACCATATCGTAGCTAAGACATTTCCTGTACAATTCAAAATGCACTAGTTACAGATGGAACAAGATTTCTGTTTAAATTTTAACCAGTGAATAACGTGTCTTATTATTTATGCAGCAGAGGTGCATGTATTTAGTATGACATTGAAAATTCTATGGTTTAGATTTCTTCACATAAGACCAAATTCACGAAATTTGCCAACCGTCGAATTATAAATCCTATACACTAAACACCAGGTGGACAATGCAATTTGTTTCCCACGAAAGTTAGAAGTTTTTGGAACAAAATCCAAAAGAACGAAAATGGACTACATTAGCAAGGAAAATTAAGGTTGTCACTTCCAAACTGCGAAGGAAAGAGCCAAAAAGGGTGTGTCTTCATTTTCAATGTTTCACTTTGCATCTTACTTAGATTTAATCAAGTATTTTAATGAACAAAAAAGGTAATATTACAATTTTGCGATCTTTTCAGAGGGGAAACTAATCGACACACGAATTTTTGACGTTGGTTTTAGTGTCAAGCGATAGAATTTCAAAATATGACTTGAAATAGCTTTTCATGGGTTATATTTTTCGATCTTTTAAACGACTTGAAAAAAATGTCAGCCCAGTGCAAGATGCTTTTTATTAATAATTCCAGCTCTCAGAGTTTTTCTGCACCTAAAATAAAGTGCACTTTGCGGTTGACTTTTTTTTCAGCGAAATTTGTAGAATCAAGATTTCAGAGAAAAAGAAAGAGAGAGCGAAATCCAAATCTCTTTACAGGTAATAAGATTTCTTTTACGAGAACAGTTGTCAGCAACAACAAGTTTAAAATATTATCACTAGTAGTGCTTATTTTGTAAAAGGATTCCAGCGATACAGTGTTTAAAGGATATGCGGGCTTAAGTGGGAGAGACGCCAAGTGGATCTCGACGAGGTCATAAAACTTAAGATTTTATAGCAGATATTGAAATGAGAACAAAACGTTAACAGCCAATACATGCAGCTGATGGCTTATAGGAACATTGAGAGTAATAAGTCCATTTGTGGTAAATATGGTGGCTGTAAAGGGACTGAAAACAATGCCAGTCAGTTTAGTTCTATTCATTCGTCTACGTCCAACCTTGCAAAACTTTTGGACAACACAAACAATGCTTAATTCAATATAACAAGACATGATAACTCAAAAGACACAATGTATTATCTGGTAATTCAAAATTGTTGAGAATGAGTTTGGTAATCTAAAGTATTGCAGGCTTGACTCTCTACCATTGCGCCATTTATTGAAACAACAGATCGTAAAGACGTTATGCAAAACAGTATATAGCAGCCTATGTAAATCTGTAGTGCAACCAAGCAAAAATATATAGCCGCGACGAAAACTCTCTCGTGAAAACTTGAATTTGTTTTCCTAATATTTCCAACGAGGGACTAATGAAAACACGATGTCCGTCTTTTTCTTGTTAGTTTCGTCCTTGTACATAAACAGAAAATAAAACAAAAGGTCCTTTTTCCTTAGGCTCCATAGTATCAAAAAACGACCTTCATTTCCAACAAACACGTGTGCTCCGGGACGCTTTGCACTCGCAACATTTGTAACATGGGCAAAAGACAACTTAGGAAAAACAGACAAACCGGTCGTTCAACAAAGGGAAGTTACATCTTTAGCGTCACTGATGACATCACAATATTGCAGCCAACATGTAAAGACCAGGCGTTAGCTCAAGTATCCATTTTATACTACCAATTATCACTAAACACTGGGGAAAGACAGCTGACCTACAACGCGTGGATGGTTGAAAACATCAACTGCTCTACTTTGTACATCATTGAATAGTTGCTGAGACAAGACATTCCGCAGTGGGACTATCGTAACTTAGAATGAAATGTTGTGTTATAAATCAAATTCAATGGCTGGTTAATCGAGGCAGGTACTTTTTAACAGTTGATATTATGGTGAAGTTTCCCCGCTTGCAAAGACATTGACTTGACAAAGTGATAAAGTCGGAAAACACCAAAGGAACAATCAATGTCGTCTTCAGGCTATAAAATCAAAATTATCTGCTGAAATAAACGATGTAGATATCGTTTTAGCGGATCTTGGAATATAACCACATAATTAACATTCTCAAATGTCAAAGGCTTGCGAAACAGTTGATAGCATTGTCACATCTAAGGATCCGACAGTTTGACAGAAAGTAACCTCAAATATTACATTACTTTTTAAGCCGGTGTGAACGAAGCTGAATAACAGAAGAAAACCAGCTCAAATTGTCCACAAGCGCGAAGAGTGTATAAACCTCAGGAAGTATTCATAACAGGAATGACCTTCCATTGTCATTGAAAAGTAGGCAGTATACCTGTCAACTAGAGGAAAAGAACACAATCTTCAGAAGAAAAAAAGGAATTGACAACATAATCAAGAACTCCTGCCAGCCGTGTGAGCTGTCAAGCACATGATTTAGTAAGATGACTACATGTCTAGGGCACATATAAGAAACCCACTCATTTAACATAACATTTATCACGTCAAGAAGAGTTTAAGTCTTGCCCTTGGTGTTTTTTTTCAAGCTTAAGTATCGGTTCCTCAGTAACGATGTTTGAGCAAGATGAAACGAAGGTCTAATCTTTACGAATGATCTCGGTTATGCACTTTGCAAAAACAGGGGAAAAAGTGACTGTCGTGAGGGCGACGAGAGAAGTCCTATTGTCAAACAACATGTCAGCGAAAAAGTACTCTATGTCCAGGTAAGCAAATTAGACAGCCAATAATCATTTCAATAGTTGAGAGACGATAAAGATGAATCCCCTGCGACAGGAAGAAAATATCAACTATTGACATCTAACTGTGGTTAAAATTCTTTAGAATTCCTTCATAATGTGTTCTCAATCATGACTCTTTTTATGTGTAATCCAATCAGCCCACAATTTGGTTGTTCCAAGAAACAACCACAATCATCCTAGCCACTTGACATTTTATCATTCCATTCTTTTTGTGTGCAGAAGTTAGATCGATGCAGTTATGATTAGCAAGAGCCGTATAGATCGGCAGGCACAGCCACGGATGGCGCTGTTTTGTGTGTACTCGAGGACACTTTGCTATGATGGCAAAAGTGTTACAGATAACAAGATGCTATGGGTAGATGATACCTTGAAATTAATGTTGAAAAACTTAAATGTGAAACATGTATCATTTAACAATTACAACGACGTAAACTTTTGAAAAACGATCTTTCTGTTCGTTTTTCGATACAATACAAAGCTTTGCTATGTAGGAAACTGTGATTTTCAAACTATCAAGTGACGATGTCATCATAACGTAACATTCCCTCTTATGCCTATGTCTGGCAATTACTACAACTCTGCTTTGCTGCCACATTCTTAAGACAGAAATCATCAACCAGAAAGTTCAAAATAAATCTAAACACTGACCATGGCAAGTGACAACCTTTGTAATAAAGGACTTAAGTCTTTAAGATTGTGGTTTTATACAGAACTGCTTCGCCAAAGTAAAGCGAAATTAGATAGCGTGCCTATAAAATTTGTCTCAGTTGAACCAATGCGACAACTTTGAAAAATCGTACTCCAATTGACGAAATGTATTGCTTGTTATCGTTTTGTCGTGTTTGCTTTGTGTACGTGAAAGAAAAGGCTGGGAAAGCTGCTACTGCAGTCAATTTCTAAACCACAAATATTTGAAAGAAGACCTCCGCAACATAGTGAAGAAAGAAACGATATCACGTTAAGCAAATTCTGTCTAAATTCTTAGTTAAAAAAGAAAATGTGCACATGCCGCAGCACTTTAATTCAAACTACGAGTTACCTGGCACAGATTCATCGCCATCATCATCAAAATCAAATGGATCGTATCCTTCCTCTCCTGGCTTTCTCTTTGGTGTTTTCCTTTTTGCTCCATCCTTTCTTTTGCTCCTGTAGACGCAAACAATCGTTTCCACTTTATCAAGGCCAGTTAAGATAGCAAGACGTTTACCATTACTGGTTTACTCCCGGCGATAAAACGTTTGTTCTCAACGCAATCAAACCACTGTTATATAGGATTCCTTGACGACGTACCAACTATCCTGACAAGAAAACTATGTAATAAATCATTTTAGGGGGTTAGGCAAGCCATGTGTCATTTCAAATTGATTGTCTGATGGTCTTTGTTAGAACCATTTTTAAGAGGGGCTTTGAACGTGCAACAAATTAAGTGTAGTTCTATGGAGGCATAGACACTGTTGAGAACTATTACGATTCCAAAAAAGAGAAAGGGAAACCTGTTAGCTCAAACAAATAAATTTTCCAAACTCGTCACACCTTGAATATGTTCAAACTAACCGAGACACATTTATGTAGCTACAATGATGGAAAAACTACTTTTTGTCTTTACTGCATAGCCGTATCAGTTTTATCATATCTTCCTGCTCTGACATCGAAAAGATATTTTTGTGAAACAAAATAATTCAAATAGTTAAATAATTCGGATAAACACATCACTACCTTGACGTCCCGTCATAGTAAGGCGGATTGGAATGCAATGCTGTATGTTTTTAAAGGTACAATAAGACTTATTGAAAATCAAACTTAATGGTACTCTATGTCATGACGTACGCTAGCTTATAAATAACACCATTTATTTCAAGTGTGCCACATTGGCACGGATTCAAATTGTTTGTTTGGGCTATGGCTAGTGAATTGTAACGTAATTCAAACCCTAAAATATTCATTCAAATTCGATCCAATTTCAAATATTCATTCAATCCAATTTCAAATATTCATTCCATTCTATATTGAAATATTCGTTCAATCCTATATTAATATATTCATTCAATCCAACTTGAAAATATTCATTGAATGCAACATGGTCTACTGATCTGGTCATGAGGTTAGGACCTGGGTACGAGCGTATCATTTGCATGAGGCTGCGATTCAAATTTTAGGCCCATTTCGGCCGCGCTCTGGTGTTGCAGTAAACGTTTGGGTGGTGCTGATTCTTTGTTATGTCTCCCGAAATATGGTTACAGAAGAAACCATTGGGGATGACTTGCTAAGAAATTTATCACGAGCTTTTAGAAAAAGGAGAAGAAATCAATTTCGTAAGTTTATCGTCACAACTCTGAAGAAAACAACACCAGTGTTTTACCATTGATTTAATCCAATCAATTAATAGGTATCATTCGCTGGGTGACCACCTCTCATCGATATATGATCGAACGAATATTTCTATATATGATCGAATGAATATTTCAATATCGGACTGAATGACTGTTTCAATATAGGATTGGGTGAATATTGGAAATTGGATTGAATTTGAATAAATTTTGGAGGCTTTGAATTATGCCACAATTTGGCATCCATATTGAGTTTCATCTCACTTTGACTACACACAACCGGCAGGCAAGACAAAAAAACCCACTCGATCCGCATCATCAACATCAGCAAAATTAAGTGCCTTGAACAAAGGAAACAAACCTTGTCTCTTTGTCTGTTCTCTCTTTGTTGCCCTCGTCAGCTGCTGCTTCTTCCTCTTCTTCTTCACTTTCATCTTCAATCTTCCTTTTCCTTTTTTTCTCTTTCCTTTCGACCTGCGAAACAATTTACACTAATTAACGTGTTCCCCTACAACAAAAATTATGATCCTATGTACGACATAAGATCAATCTCTCCGTAACGTGTGCATTGTCGCCGCCGTCACTCAATCAAGAAAATCCCCGTTAGTCCGAAGCACAAAAAACGATAAATTGATCACAGTTAAATTAAAAGCAGATGAAGCAAGGTTTAATGCCCAGAGATCATCGCAGAAAGCGAGAGAGTTTTGCTTGGAATATAAGTAGTCCAAGAAGAAAGTGAAACATCAACCAAAGTCATGACAGACGTAACCTCTCGTTTGGGCTGAAAGTGGGTTAGCCTGAGTCCACTAGCAGCATGATTCTTACGAACCTAATATTCTTTTTACTTAGAATCCTTTGAAATAAGCCATTTATTGCTTAAGTCTGTAAAGTACACGGGATACTAGTTGAGCTACATTACCTGTCCTGCGGATAAGATTTTAAAAAGTTACTAAATAAGCTACATTACAGCAGCCGAACAGTAAAATTTCCTACTCAGTTATGTAACCAACCTCAATTATGTAAGTATCAAGGCAATAAAATTAATACCATAACAACTTTAAAAGATTAAGATCATACATTGGAGTCATGTCTAGATGCTTATGTCATTGCCAAAGCAAATGCGGAGGGATTACGACAGAGTGATTTATGTATGTGTTTTGTTCCCTAAACTAATCAATAATGAGACAGGTTCTCTTCCAACAACAAGAGTGATAAACACGAGATATCTCTCAACGTGCTCAGGGAAGTTTTCATCTAAGGTCATAGGGTACATACAAAAGCAAACTCGTTGCTGACTTACTGCTTTCTACAACCACATTCCCGTGGTTGTGAAAATAACAATAATAAATAGAACGAAGATATGGTTATACCTTATGAAAGTAAGCAAACTGAACCATTTCAATGGCCGCTTCTGCATCAGCCTAAGGAATAAATCATAAATTTAAGCGATGCAACACAAAATACATCACTGTGAAATGTATACAGCATAAACATAATGACAGGTGTCCTTTCGATTCATCAGCTAATTTGTGATCTTCTCATTGCTTTAACTTAAAACATATGCTGTTGAGACTACGATGTTACAAGTAGACAACAAAAACACATTAAAATACAAATCACACGCAGGACCTATGTTGGCACAATACTGCTAAGAGGCACACTGCTGTACGGTATGCATTTTCATCATGCCTTAACTTATAATCACCTTCGTTTCAACCTCAGAGATACCAAAACGCGGTTCATTATGGGAATTAAATAGTGATCATTTCTTTTCAAGTTAGATTTTCGTCTTCTATCGGTCTAAAAAAACTTTGTTCCACCCATTCTGGGGTCTAATGGAGCCTCTCTTCCTTCCAGAAACAACTACGTAGGTAACGCTTTGTACCTACCGCATTGAGTGACATAATTATGTCTTCAAATAAAGACAACCTTACCTCTGTTATGGTTTTGCTCATTCTGGCTTTCGCATGTGCTGTTGAAAGTCGAATCATTGTCTCCAATGTACGAGCAGTGACAGGCATAGTCTACGAAAAACATAAAACGCTGTAAAATCCAATCTTAGATTCTACTCCAAACATAGAGCTTGAAGACATAAATGCAAAGAACAAGAAGAGGACCTTTCATGCAAGCCAGTGAGCAGTCAAATAAGGGAGCACATGCTTTTGATAATCAAACATTGAAATGAAGTTAATTCGTAGGAAAATAGGAAAACCCCCAAACGAGTACAAATGATATCCTAGACAGAAAAGGAAAGGTCATGATCCATAGAAGAGTCATGCAGCAGTAACACGAAGGATAGGACAAGCACATGGAAGAGACACAGCAGCATCAACGAAAAGTGTCAATTGACGAGAGCCACAAAGCGTACGTATGAGAAAAATGCACAATTATCATACTCTTCCGTGATTTGATGATAAAGGCAGTAAGAAGGGATGAATTAGGATTAAAGTAATAAATATAGGAGACATCAAACCTGTTCTTGAATCTTGGAGAAATTAGGATTCTTACTTTGTATCAAAAGAGTTATTATTCCGTTTGTTTTCATAATTGCCTGATAAGACGCAGTCGTTTGATAAAACAAAAATGCAACGAATTGGAATAAGATGAAGGACGTTACTACTAACGTAATCATATACCTTGGCAATATCAGTGCTTATAGTCTCCTGATCTCGTAGCTCAGAGTAGGCATTAGAGATCCTGTCCGCAGCATCCTGACTTAGAGCAGGGCGAAGTGATTTTGCAAGATGGATATACTTTTTCATAAATGGTATAGATACAAACTTTTCTTTACGGCTTTGTGTAACACCATACAACTTGGCATCCTTTTTATCATAAATAGGAGTGTCTTCGTCTTCTTCATCCGCCTCAATATTGTATGTTGACAATATATCGACGGTATTTCCAAAAGGCAAGGCTAAAAATGGAAAACCAATAAATTTAAAATAGTACACCTATCCGTTAGAATTAGAAGCAAGTTAAAACAAATTTCATGTTGGAAATCAATCTTCCGTCCAATGTTTTGTACTTTGTTGTTTTCTTGTTTTCTTTTGTTGTT
Source organism: Chironex yamaguchii (assembly GCA_024741275.1). Taxonomy (NCBI): domain Eukaryota; kingdom Metazoa; phylum Cnidaria; class Cubozoa; order Chirodropida; family Chirodropidae; genus Chironex; species Chironex yamaguchii. The sequence goes on from JANTCA010009002.1 coordinate 40,749, forward strand.
TTGAATTTTGAAGAGGAGTAATCCATTTTTTCACCTGCACACGGGCCGGTGCAAACTTAACGGTGCAAAGCTTCTGCTACTTCACCGATGCTATCTTAAAACATAATGAATTTTACCTTACAAGGGAATGATCAGAGGAAGGTAGTTCAACCAGACCCCTGTAGCTTATACGACTCATAATTTGCAGCTGTGGCAAAACATGAAAAGTTTTGGTTTTTACACTTATTTCTGGGAAAAGGCAATGTTGCTGATGCTTAGAGAACAGAAATACGGACACATTTGTCGCAAGATTGTCTAACGATGTTACATCCACATGTTTTCCATGACATTTACATACAACGGGACACCACAACAAGGATTCTGCAGGCTGTACATAATATCCAAACAAAGTTTAACCAAGGTAATCTAGGTGACCACAAATTAATTTATACTTACGGTCACCATCTTGTTCACCGGGTGCACGGTACTTATGCATTCTTAGCACGTGTTCGGATATTTTCCGATCAATTTCAGGATCAACCTGCAAAGACGTTTATTCAAAACTTTAAATTACTTATAAGAATTTTTGAGAAATTTTCATTTACAAAGAAAGGAGATAAACATTAAATGTTTCTAGTTTTATGATCAATTTCGATCCAAAAAGCATTGCCCCAAAATAGTTACTAGTGATAAGATTACTCTATATAAAGCTATATGCAACCAAAAGTACAAGTTAAAATTGGAAGCTAATATCAACTTTATCCAGAAATTATGCTAACTCAAGACGAGTTATGTTCAAATATGTTCTATAACCTTGTTGCGTTAAAGTGACTTTGATAGATACAAAGGTCCATGAAACTGTACTTCAAGAAAGAGACCTACCTGATCCAGAACAATAAACAGCAAATCAAACCTTGACAGAAGAGAATCTTGCATGCCAATATTTTCCATTGGTGTTTTATATGGATCATACTATTGGAAAAAATAGTGTCTGTTACACACAATACCAGCTAAAGAACAATCATAAATATCATTCTGATTGTTTACAAATGTCGCCAAGTGTCTCGCTTATAATTTGAAGACTATTTTCACATTGTTTGTGAACTATATTGGTAGTCAAAAATTATTTCAGTATCAATGATCGGTGGAGGAGCCTACACAAACAGCGATGCTGAAATCCGCTTTTGTGAGCAATCTGATGAAGAAGGCACCTAATCCTTTATAAATAGTCCCAAATATGTATTAAGTGAATTCATGTAGGAAAATGACATTTTAGAAATCAAATAATATAAGCGTAGCCAAGACCACTGACTACAACTTATAGTTAAAAGTTAAATGGCGCAAACATGTCTGTCTGACAGTCATGATAGCTAAGAAATCTTAATATTCAATTGGCCTATCAAAGCCCTAAACGCAATAGCTATACCGTATTTTCCGGTGTATAACCTGCTGTTTATATGATATTGTTGCCAGATCTGAGTATTGGTGTGGCTTATATACTGGTGCGGCTTATCTGCTCTTACAGGAAGAAGTTTTTTTTCAACTTTTATTCCTACATCGCATAATTTAATTCCTCAACACTAGGAATGATTCATACATTCATCATTTTTAATGGAACCCTCGTACCCCCAGAGCTTAAACTGGGAGACGCTTATTATTTTTATGAAACCCCCAACCATCAGACATTACCAAGACCCCTTTAATTTTACGTTTCGTAGAATAGTTTTCTGGTCGCTATCCAAAGTGGAAAATTAGCCAATCTGACGAAAATTGTGCACAATTTACTGAATTTGTTAATCTGAGTTGACTTATAAAAATGTGGTCCTTAATCTCAATACCTTCCAGTTTATATTATTTTTCATATCAAAAATTTTTCTCAATTGAATAAAAGAAAACATGGTTTATGAGATGAATCTGAAGGACAAAAATCCTATTCTCAAAGCGTGGCTAAAACGTGGTAAGGCTTATCTGAAACAATTCTAATCATTCAAAATGAATATTGCTGGATGCCGGTTACGCGGCTTATGCACGGTGTGGATTATATGCCAGAAAACACGGTAATCTGAATAAACTTCTGCGACGTTTTACTGCAACTCTAGATACATTTCCAACTGCAACTTACTCTTCCATATACGGGATTTGCAGCTGCTAGAACACTGCACCTGGCATTCAACTTGGCATGAATGCCAGCTTTGGCAATTGTTACTCGTCCCTGTTCCATTACTTCATGGATCGCAGTCCTGTCCATGTCTGTCATCTGTAACAAAAAAGATAAGTTACTAATGAGGCATAAGCTTTAACAGTGGTTTAGAGGCAAATTTTATACCATTTTTATCAAAGTATTAATATATATCAAAGCATTTCCAGAAGACGGATTAGAATAGAAAGCCATTCAAAAGGCTTCAATATATCTACATTAAAAAGATATAGATATAGAGTATAAATAATCAATATAGCTAAATGGCAAGATCAATCAATGGTAAAATACCTCTTACATAGTTCAAGGAGTCAAAACCATACCTTGTCAAACTCATCAATACAGACAACCCCTCTGTCAGCCAACACCATAGCTCCAGCCTCCAGTCTTCGTTCCCCTATAAAATACAGAAAATATAAAAACTATCACCGGGACCAACAACCACAGTTCTATTGTCTTCTTTCTGATTCAAATGTTTCCTTTAAAAGTGTACAAAAATGTTTAAATAGAAATAAAAAAGAAACTGTTATTTACCTGTTTCTTGATCAGTGGTAACCGCTGCTGTTAAACCAACACCAGAAGAGCCACGACCTGTAGTAGGAATAGCTCTAGGCGCAGTATGCAGGACATACCTAGAAGAATAATTGAAATAAAATCATATGTCAAACAAAATGAAATAAGATTGCTTGGTTTAGGAAAATTTCAACAAATCAAATAATGTATAAACTATCATTCTATGCCTTGTAACTTTGGACAATTACAAAGCTGTTTTGCTGAAGAAATATGTCCTGACAAATACCACTAATAATAAAGAAAATAATGTAATTATACCTTAAAAGCTGGGACTTGGCAGTTGATGGATCACCAACCATAAGAATATTTATGTCCCTAGAATACAAAATGTAGGAAATTATGTGAACTTCTCCACTTCATCAATGCAAACCTGGACAGCAGACTAAATTCATAAGACTCAGATAGTCAATTAACAGTCCAAATGCAAGAGACAGGAAACAAAATTAATTAAGCTCATTTACTCTTTTGGCACCAAACCCAATAAGTAATTCTTGTAAAAACTACATCGGGTCATTTAACACAATGTGGCAAGTGTTCACTTCATGAATTGCAGCTTAGCATTTAGGAACAAGATCTTAACTTATACTGTAAAATATCAACCAATTCTAATGTAGATCACTTACCCACGAAGCCTTGTCCCATTCTCAAGAACTTTTTCTGAGCCACCAAGTAAAAGACAAAGAATTGCCTTTTTGATGTACTCGTGACCATGAATTGAAGGTGCAAGCGATTTTGACAAAATTTCAAATACATCCTGTACACAAAAGCAAATATAACATTACTGTAAATTTCAGGGAGAGAAGCAGGAATTAACTAATGACTTGAGAATAAAGATGAGATCAAAATCCGATTATTTTGCAAGGTGTAGAAAGAAGTTGCAAACAAATGTCTTGAATTGTCCAAATGAAGAAAATAAAAGCACCAGATAGATTCAAATGTTACACATGAAACATTTTTAACTGTAAACTAGGGTGCTCTCTATAATAGGCGAAAAAGTGAAAAACTCCAGACAACAGGATTACGAAAACACAAATCCAAGAATGATTCATGGTTATGATTTATTAATGTAGGTAACCCATAACCATACAGTTTTGACTACTCTGCTCCTTATTTCAAAACTGGACAGCAAATTACTCTTCAAAGCTAAAAACATGCATATATGCTATGCTGCAAGTCAACAGGTAGTTACCTCTCTTCCTCGACTAAATTTCTTTATCTTGGAAAGATCCGAGGTTGAAAAGTTAGGTGACACTTCCTTGCTTAATACCTTAATATTGTTGACAATAATAATGGTCCTACGGCAAAACATAAGAAAATAAATACAAAAGTGTTGAAATTTGTGTCTTATATAACTTTAAAAGTAGCAAAGCGATACAAGAATCTAACACGAAGATAGAATAAAAACGAACAACTCAACAATGCAATGAATCATGTCCTGGTTCAAGGAGTATGTCAAAGGTAATGTTACAAACTTCAGTGAACCTTTTTTCCTCAAAGCCCCATACTAGTTTTTAGTCTATATCAAATTAATTATAGTGTTAGAACTACTGTAGTATCTACACAGCAGTAGCTAAAATTGGAAGCTTAACCATGAGGACTTTGCACCAAAGAGTTTTAGGTTTGAACATCTAGCTGGATGAAAAAGCAAAATAAACTTTTTTAGCCAAATGAAGGTAGCATCAAGTAAGTCAAGCTTCAGAAAATTTGTAAGAGGGGAAGTCAACATATTTGCATTTCCTTTAAACAAGGACAATATCATATGTAACTTAGCAGTATTAACAACTGATGGTCTGCGTTCTTATATCAGAAAGCCATACTGCCTGTTACAGATTTAACAGATTCATTATCTTAGTCAAGAAAGCTTGACTCTGCTTTAGTTGGAGTCCAGTCACATTAAAAGTTACATAATATCACTCAAAACTTTGCAAAATGCTCATTCATTACAGTGTATAGCAGTGGTCCCCTGGCTCGTCATACATAGTTGTCAAGTTTATGGGTTGTTGTTGTTATTGCCGGTTGATGTCCAGGAAGCCAGCGACATCCACGGGTTTCTCCCAGAGGTCCCCTATTGGCGAAGTTGGTGGAGTCTTGAGGGCAGTTGAAGAGATGAGGGACGTCATCAGGTGTCTTGTTGCATTTGGGACATCGGTTGTCCACTGTTTGATCCAGGCAGTGAAGCTATGATTTTGTGAAGGAGCTGTAGCTGGAGCGGAGTTGGGCCAGGATATTCCTGGCTTTCCTAGTGACCTGTTACTCTGATGGGTGGATGTCTGGGGGGATGTTGTGCAGGAGGGGGTTTGGGCCCAATTTACTCCGAGTATCGTCAATGAAATAGGTGTGAATGTGTTTTAGGGTTTGTTTGGGGTCTGGGTGGCGATTGTTTCCAACTGTTTCATGATATTTGGAGTGAAGCATAGGGTTGTTGGGTGGCTTTATTGTAAGCTGGATGACCAGGTATTGGGCAGCAAGGAGGTTGGTGTGTTCTTTAATGGGCAGGATTTTGGTTTCTTGTTGGAAGTGTTCTTTGGAGGCCATTTCAAGTTTACGAGCAGATTGGCAGTTCAGCAATTTTCTTACAACTTTCAAAACAATGTTGGGGATAGAAAAACTGATTCCCACATGAGCACAATTTGCAGAACAAGACATTAAAAATAAGGTTGAAAGAAACTGACTCATCATTTCCAGCTACCTTAGTTTCCATGATAAGACTAATGTAATTTTTAAGGCCAAGTCTTCATTTCTTTTGCAACATACCATTAATAATCAGGTAGTCACTGTAAAAATGCATTTACTTTTTAAGCACAACGTAGACGAAGACAATATGTAACAATATAGGCCTTAAGTTTAACTACCTATAAAAATCCATCCAAAGTGGTCAAAAATTGGTTTTCTTAATTTTATGGATTATTTGTTTTAGCAAAATGGCCAAGAACAGCTTTATTGTTAATTTTATATTTTCATTAACATTTTGTATTTATTAAGATTGTCTTTAAAGGAGTACTCGAAGTAGTTACAACAAACTATCAAATGTGACAGACTTCAACAAAAATTTTATAAAAGAGCCTTTCAAGTTAATTTGAGGTTTCTGCGAACAGATCAATTATGTTTCACATTTACAAGCAGAAAATGTTTTTTGATGGTCACTTTTGATGGTACCAGGGATTCTAATCTTTCTTTGATCATATTAACCTGATCTGTGGTTTTATCCTCTTTACAGCTGAAAATGACTTCAGTAGTGAAGCTAAAAATGATGGCATGCAATGGAATACAACTGAGACTTGGGTATATGAATATCAACGTGAAAACTTGGTCAGAGATGATAGCAAGTGCATGAAGGAAGGAAGGTGGCATTGTTCTCTGTTTCTCACCCACTGCTTCAACTGCTACTGCAACCCTCAACAGTCTGATTTGTGAACAATCCTCATCTATAAAATTGTACACTTGGGTATAGGCATCATCAATAGCATTGCCAAGATCATCATCATCTTCATCCTACAAGATTAGGTTAACCTTCCAAAATTTCTTGAAAAAGTTTAATAGCTTGTGTATAACAGTGCATACATACTTATCTTGCTAAAACATTCAAGGCCCATCTGAAGGTAATAGATGTCTTGTACTGTTGTAGGAGGTGAGGAAAGCTACTAGAGGCAAGGAATGAAGAAGCTGGTACTGGCTCCTCTTTAGGAACTCCCTGGTTACACCGGACACTTTATACATTGCAACATGGGATGTGACTCACCATGTCACCAAAATTGCTTCAAGGCTATCACAATAACAGTTCTATTATTATAACTGACTACCTCAGCCATGAATGCAAACTTGATTAGCCTGATTAGGAAAACATTCTTTCAATTCATGATCAACTGCCTGGTCTTAATAAAAATGCCCTTGAGTCTTAAAAATGTCTCAACCTTAACCTTTTAAATTGTGCTGAATGATAGTAGGATAGTATAGAGTGATCAAAATCCTTCTAGTCTTTGGTACAACTTCTAGTCTTTGGTACCCCTTCTAAACTTTGGTGCCCCTTATATCTGCTGAGGGGCCAGACTGCTAAGGTGTGTACTGAGGACTAAAAAACAAAGTTAGTGGTCTCAGAGTCTGCTGGAGAAACATACTACAGTAATTGCAATGGAGTCACACTAAGAAAATTCCATGATTGGTTCTTTACTATAGTAAAATTTACTGGTACATGAGTGTATATAGACCAAGTTAAGTGCTTGCTTTGTAATAGAATGAAAATAATACAAATGTTAAATTGAGATATATCAGTGTCAATTTATGATTTTTCATCAGATACCAAACAAACAGATTTAACCTTGTGAACCGATATTTGCCCTTATTAGCTGTCCCAGTCTAATTCGCGATGCTAATATATTCGAATTTGACTGATACCTGACGTTAACTTATTGAAGAAATGACAATCAGTTACTACAATAAAACTCTGACTGCATAATATGATTTAAAAATTTACGAGACTAAATATCTCATCTTGTACTGAATTTTGGGTATGAGAACGATAAGGGGAATAACAATGCAGATACACTTGAAAAAATTAATTTACCTGGTCTGTGTTATTTACAGTTGAGGCATTGCTAACAGAGCATCATTAGTATTACAAAATATATAACCATGCATTGAGATACAAAAATCCCTTAAAATGTTACATATATTTATGTACTACAAAATATAAAATCCATCAATATACAATTGTACACACCTAAATGTTCCAGATGTATATCCGGCTTTCTTTGAAGGAAGACATCGGTAAATTCCTATCACTTGAACTCTGTCTCCTGGCTTTATCAAAGAAATAGAAGAAAAGTGGACATTGATTTAGGTAGTTAACTGTAATACCTTAACAGAACAAGGAGAAAACGTTTAAGGGCTTGCGCTAACACAATTTTTGACCAAGGTGATATGCAAAAATACAGTAAGTGTTATGCATGGCAATATGAAAATTGTATTCATAATCTAATGCAATAACTTCACACAATCTTAATAAACGGGCACAAAAGATACGATGCATTTATATATGGAAACTGGTTAACATGTCTATGACATCAGGCCTCAGCACTCTTAGCAAGGAATGCAGATTGTGCTAGAATTTTCATGAATTCTACAACTGATAAATGACAACAACAAATGCTTAAAAGGATAGAAAGTTTGAGAAAATTATTATTGGGCAAAATTGACAATATTTTGCAAGAATTCTATGACATGAATAAATAGCTCATCTGCTTGTTGTCTTTCTGTGAAACCCAGCGGTGAAAAACAAAACAACTAAACAGTTACCTTGCACTTGTCCACAAGGTCGTTATCTGCAACAATATCAACCGACCTTGGTAACTGACCAGCAGGAGCTTTCTCTGGCATTTCCTGCAAAAAATTGGTAAAACATCATCATAGACCTCATAGACATCAAAACATTCTCCAGAGTCTTCTCAGCTTGGCAAGCATCTATACATGAGGCTAAATAATGTGACATGAATCTGTGGCATAAATGTGACAGCATAAGTGATTTGGAGAGTAAGGTGTGACACAGCCTTTGAAGTAAAGACAATTGCATCTAATTCCTTGCTCAATAGTATTCCTTTAGGCAAGTAAAAATCTAAATAGCATAAGATGTGATTAAAAAATTGTAAGACTTAACAGCCGAAAAAAAATAAAGAAATAACAACTTCAAGGTCCTGAAGTATCCTTGACCACCCATGTTTACCTGAACTCAAAAACAGTATCAGTGTTGGGATTTTGCAAGTGAAAAAGGGTTCCTTGAATCCGTTAGCAAACCAGGTTCATCACGATGGGTAACTAACTAGTGACAACAATAAACCAATGTTTATATGAAGCAAGAGGCATGTAAAATTTGGTGTCCACCCACTAACCTGAATGGTATATGTTTGGTGATCTTTATAGACTGATAAGCCATACTCAGTTTCTAAAGGATTTCCTTCATCATCTTTGGTTGGGTAAACTGATGATGATGGAAATGCATCCAGAGAAGTCATGTCAGTATACCGCCTCTCTAATGTTTTGTTTGTTCTTGGGCAAAAATGAACACTTCGGACAACTTTAGGCCTGATCAAGGAACCTAAGTAAAAGAACATGAAATACAATATGTCAACAGCCATGCATTCAAAACCTGATGAATAAATTGTGTCTGATATGGATCTCTGACCTCGATAACCTAGTCATTTTCCGCCTGCACGTTTTGGCTTAGGATTCGTTACGCACCTTAGCAACCTATATTGGCCATTTACAATATTCCATCATAAAATTCCAATGCTCTCAATCACAAGATGCTACCTTATCAGCTAAACTTCAACTCCAATATTGCAACAATAAATGGATTTAGCCAAAAGAAAACTACCTCACTGAACAATGGCCATGGCACTCTAAACTTTTTGTAAGCTAACTCACATGTATGTTTCACATGTATGTAAAAACCTCTATAATTAACGGTCACTTCAAACCTTCTGCCTTCACAATATAGCATTACAGTGTAGATGTATCAGTGAAATTGGCCACTCCTCCAATAACTGAGCACTAAATAATGTTTACATTAGACTTTCAACAAGTATTGTGTAATAGCTGAAATGTGGAATAACAACTGGTATGTTGACACCCATCATGTCCACTGGGGTCAAAAAAGGAAAACATGCCTAGAATGCCAAATCATAATCGTGACATTTTTCGTATTCTTTTCTCTGACACCAGAGGAAAAGCAGAATTACAAGTGCAAGAATTTGCTTGTAGAGATGAATGGTCATAATAGCAAATAGACCAAGTACCGTAAAATCCTGGATATAAGCCCTGGGCTTATATTATTTCAAAGCATAATTGGCAGGGGCTTATACCTGGGGGGTCTTATAACTGGGAGAACTTTTGCATCAAAGAAAAGAATTAAGTACATAATCTTGACTGTTGTTCTCTATCAGAATAACTTATACATAGGCATTTGTGTACTTCTATCTGTCTTAATTTTGTCCAAACTGCCTGAAGTTACCACAAAATCCCAACTCATGATAACAAAAGAAAAATAACACATAAAAAATTAAATGGGCTTATATCGGGAGGGGGCTTATGACTGGAAGGAAATTTGTGTTGTCAATTTGATGGGCTTATAACCGGGGGGACTGTAACCTGGAATTTGCGTTATTTACAAATCCACAGATCTCAAAACTGTAAACGGAAGGAAATTGTCTGGGCATTTTGAAAGTATGGACAATATGGACATCATTAAACAATTGTGGACAAATCTAATACTAAGTGAATTTGATTACATTGATAAGATCAAGACAAAAACCCAACTAATAATGAAGCCAGGAAAAAAGAGAAACCAAGCAAACTACAAATGAAATAAGCCCTCTGGTCTGGCATCTTCATGTTGGTAAATGACAGCCTGTTAGGTCATCATTATGGAAAGACAATATAGAGTCAGAATAGTGAATTGAACATGTTTATCAGTTAGTTCATACTTAAGACAACCTTGGTGCTTTCTATTTTCATGCCTAATGCCAGTGAGGGTGATCAAGGACAAAGGTCAGGCTTGAGTAGAATATCTGTTGTTATTTTCCTTTTTGAAGACATTGCAGTTCTACTTACTTACTTTACTTATGGCCCGAAACGCCCGTGTCGGGCATGGGCTGCCACTATGTCTGCGCAAACTTCCTTCCACTGAGGTCTG
>JANTCA010009003.1:0-28237 GCA_024741275.1 Chironex yamaguchii
TGAAGAAGCGCCAGCAGTACCTACTGGCTTGTGACTGACACATATCCCACATCGCCCAGTTGTTAGACGTCATGCAGAAACAACAATGGTTCGGATTGTATTCAATGCATCAGCAAAGGAGAGGAAAAAAGACCACTCACTGAACGAAACACTTCATCTGGGTCCATCACTTAACCTCTTGATGTACAATGTTCTTTTGAGAGCAAGATTGTACAAGTACCTTTTGGTTGGAGATCTAACAAAAGCCTTCTTACAAATCAAGGTGGACAAGGTCGACAGGGATGAACTAAGATTTTTGTGGACTACCAATCCATATGCTGAGTAACCAATTATTAAGCCATATTGCTTCTGAAGAGTAATCTTTGGCGCTGCACCTAGCCCGTATATTCTATATGGAACCATACAAACTCATATGAAGAAGTATGAGGAGGAAGATCTCGACTTTGTTACAGATGTCGAGAACAGTTTGTATGTTGATGATTATGTAGGGGGAGCTGCAACCCCAGAGGAAATCCTACGAAAGAAGGAGAAGCTGAAGGACCGTTTTCAGGAGGCAGGATTTCAGATGACAAAATGCAAAACAAATGGCAACATGCTTATGTCCCAATTATATGGTCACAAGGACTTGCCCTCCAAAGATACCAAGATCCTTGGACGGGGATGGAACTGGGAAACAGATCAGTTAAGGATCCAGATTCCACCAGAGATGAACGACGTACCTGTGACAAAAAGGAGCATCTTGAGTTGTTTGTCGAAGACATTTGACCCTCTTGAGCTCGTAGGACTGGCAAGTCTCAAACCAAAGTTGCTTTTGCAACATATTTGCCAAAGAGGACTTGACTGGGATGATCAATTGCCCCGAGAGGAAAAGGAGCAATGGATGCAGTGGGTAAAATCTTTCCTACAGTGCTCCAAAGTCGAGATACTAAGAATATGTATTGATATCAACCAGAATGAGGAGGTGACAATTCATGGATTTGCAGACGCCAGTAAGGATGCTTACTGTTCAATGTTGTATCCGACTGCAAGGAATGGCAAGGAGACGTTTAGCCATCTGTTGACAACCAAAGCTCACCTGGCACCTCTCAAGAACCTGACTATCCACGCCTCGAATTGATGGCTGCAAGGATGCTTGCTAAATTGACCAGTACTGTAAAGGATACGCTGTCAGGCTGGAAAATCTTTGCAATTGAATTGTGGTTGCACAGCCAGAATGTACTATACTGGCTGCAGAACAAAGGGCGATGGAAGCCATTTGTCAGTAACAGAGTTAAGGAAATACACCAGTTGGTAATGCCCCACTTACTTTAATCCTGCAGACATTGGAACAAGGGGAGTAACAATGATGCAGTTAAAAGAGTTGGTTGAGTGGTGGCATGGTCCCCCGGTTTCTACAACAAGGGGAGGAAGACTGGCCTGAACAATCTATCAAGTATGGAATGCACAAGGAAGGAGCCCAGAAAGAGAGGAGACCATTGCTGCATAGTAGTGTTAAGGATAAAGTTGCAAGTGTTGCAAATGTAGTTGACATGAACAGATACAGTTGTTGGCAAAGGTTACTAAGGATTACCATGTTTGTGAGGCGATTTTGTAAGAATTTAAGGAGTCCTGATGATAGGGAGACTTCCCAGTTCCCAACTGTGGAAGAGATATATGAAGCAAGACACTTATGGATTACTTCTATCCAAGGTCAAATGTCCAAGGAAGGTACGACTAGGCAAAGGAATACAAAACAGAAGCCCTAATGTACAATAAAGGGAAACCTTTATCAACAGCCGTGCCCGTTTGAAAACAATTCCTGCACGCCACTCTTGCAATTCCTACGTGCATTTGTTACATGCTTTATCCCATTGGTCACTTTTAGAATTAGAATCTGGTGAATTCGCACAATCTGAACAAGGGACTGATTGATCTGAAATGCAGCAGTCTTTGCAGGGTAAACAGCAGTTCTTTGGTGCCAAGTCGTGAATCTGACTATCATCTGCGTGGTTCTTTTTCCTACAGCAGCCTTGGCCTGGCCAATACGATGAGCTCTGTCAATAACTAACTACTAAATAACATTGAATACTGTCTTACCTTTTTTTAAACATTGCTCGGCTGATTCTTCTTTCCCTTGAGCGACAGGTGAGACTAAACAAAGACACGTTGATGCTGTTCTTGGTCATCCATGAGGTTTTCTAATCCTGCAATATAATTCTCCATAATCACTAGTTTTGAGTCGAGGATCTCAATTCTCTCGCTCTGTCCTTTAATAGCATCATGCAGTTGTTGAATATATGCCTTGGTGGCCAGCTTTTCTTCCATTCTCTCGAACTCTTCATCAAAATAGCTCTGGGACGGCTCTCTTTGTCATTTCCATGGTATGGCAGCGAGTGTCGGATGGACTGATGAGACTGTATTTCGTTTCTCTTCTCGACTCCAGCATAAATACAGCAACAAGTAATATATCAGTGAATTCCTGCTTGTCTAATACATGTAGCCTTACTCTTTCTCCTCCTTTGCTATAGATTATATCCAAGAAAACCCACTCATGGCTGAGTTAACTCCACTCTAACTCAGGCCAATTTATTGCAGCATTTGAAAAGTTTTCTGATTTGTTGCCCGATTTTTATTTTAATTATATGTTGCACGTATTCTTTACAGTTTTCTCCACAACAGAAACACTTATCATCGAATGGTCTATATAAAGTTTATAACTTTAAAATACATTTTATTGATATTCATGATAATGAAAATTTTGTTTCTTCTTACCGAGCAACCATGATGTTGCTTAGAGCTTTCTTCTTGGCCTAACGAAGTGCACAACCACAAGCTATGTTATCTAAATTATTGACATCACTAGCACTTTGCTTAATGACAGATTTGACAGCATTAAATGATTTCCACTTCGTGTCTTGCAGACCTCAGTTTCTTCAGATGCAGGAGCTGATTCAGGCATTTTTACGAAGGGTGGTCAAACATTAAGGTCAAGCCAAATACGCAAGCACCCCACAAGCACGTGTGTACACACATAGTTGAAAGTTAACAGAGTAAGGCATTGGTTAGCTCAATAGCTTTTTGCATTTTGTTTTTGATCTTTTCCTGTTAAGTATATGATAGCGTTTACACAGAACTTGAATTGGTCCCAAGGATAAAGAAAGATAACGGTGCTTCTTTGTAAAGTTTATATACCTTGTTTCTACAAACATTCACAGCACAGGGATTCTCGTCTATACATTTTTTATTGAAGCTGCAGAGTCGTATTTCAAACGTAATGTGGATCCTAAAGAGAATATCCAATCGAGGCTCAAACAATTTAAGCACTTAAATAAACAGAGTCCCTGCTCTCAATATCAGAGCTGCACATGACGAGCGATACATACACTACGCCAAGACTTAAAAGCAAACAAACATATCGAACGAAAAAGAAACAGAACTTCCATTGCTTGCAAACATATGCTCATTGGCTCACACTAAACTTCTGTAAAGAGCAAGAAGCAATGTTTTAAATCTCAAGATATTTTCATTTGAATATTTTTCAGCGAAACACCAGATATAATGAGGATTGGCGCCATCAAGCACGCAAAAAGTATAATGAAAAGCACTCCATGTACCTCAGTACGTTTAGTAAACTATTTGTCAAGGCTTGTCAGTTACTTTGATCTAAACCAATTCTAGCCCAAGGTTGTAAGGCAGATTTGTAGCCAGCCTATTATTCTTGTTAAAATTGTTGCAATATTAAGTACACTTACTTGCCATCCTGTGCAAATATTAAACATCACTTATAGTAGATTTTATACAATCAAGATTGAAATACCTTCCTCTTCTAAAAGTATACAATACATACCACACACGTCCATATATACGTCAGTGTGATAGAGAGGCCACAAACATGACTATTAGGAATTTATGTTAGTATATCATCGAATTAACGCACAAAAGTGGCCAAATCAAAGCAAAAACTGAAAGCTCTAAATAAGACGCACTTTGAGAAAATTCAGAGTAATATGTTATCCATTAGAAAGGAAATTTCAATGGATGTTTCCCTACAGACTCTCTGTCTACTTCATCAGTTTCAATAAGAATGTGCTAATATGTGTTCATAAGAACAAGACCTGCAAGACATTTCTCGCCCACTGTAGATCAAAGCACGATGAGAGAAGAGAACAATCTCTCTATGTGTCACTGGAAAGACACATACAACCCGAAGAAGTACAATCAGGTTAGGGGAAAAGGTTACTGTTGTAGGACTGCAATAACGAATCTGGCAAATTCTTCATATTTTTGTATTTAGAGTGCCACACTTCTAAGTGCGGAAGCTTGTAGACAAGTTGTGGAGTTCCAATACAAGAGTTCAGGCTTCACTGCACATATCTTAGAGTCGTATGCTTTTTTAAGGAATTGAAAACTTTTAAAAGCCAAAAGCAGGAGGATCTGGATCCACCTCTAGATTCGCGCCTGGCGAATTCAACATTAAGGCATTTAGATGATGATCATTCTAACATTCTGCTCTGCACATTGCATGCGTCCTCCTGCCATCATGTGTATCATAAATCTCACCACCAGTACAGTAGGCCTTTATAAACACCTTCAGCGCATTTGTATGTATCGCTGATGGCACGATTGACTTTTGACACTTTTTTCACTACTCCCTGCAAGAACTCTCGGGTGATTTAAGGCGTGCAGTTTGCAAGCGCGAAATTTCACAGGCGCGTGACTCTTTGACTTATGTGACCTCAGCTACGACTACTTGACGTTTAAGGAGCAGCCGCTGTGGCCTGCTCCAGAGTGATTTGTCTGCAATGACCCTAGTCTGTCGTCAATTCTGCCGCGATTTCGTTGCTTGAGTTGATACAGCCGTATCTTAGCCTCGGGCAACGTCTCTGGCAACGAGGGTATTCCACGTAACCAGAGCCGATTTTGTGATCACAATATTTTGTGTAAGTAAATACAGTAACACTGTCATGGTATAATAATCCCGCTTTGCGTGTTAGGGCCAGGGCGCACTAGCAAATATAACAATAGGTGTAAGCCAGCTATTAAGGAGTCTAGTACACCAAACAAAATTCGACCGTGCTGGAATTGTCAAGTTTCCGCTAATCCCTCTATCGTTCTGTTGTCCTGCCTTGGAGCAGGACGTACTCATGAAAATGGAAGCCTGACTTCAGTGTCACTTATCTTTGTCAAAGGAGCAAAACGTATCTCAGTTGTCAGGTTTGACGAAGATGATCCCATTATATTTGGATACAAGTACACCCCGGCCCTTACATCTGAAATTAATACAATTTAATGACTTGTGTACCACAAACTTGTAATGCCCTAGAGTCCTGAATCTATGTTTTATTTACAAAATTTATTTGGAGCATTTTTATCATAATTAGTACCGTACAGTTACTAACACCAGTTAACTGTTCAAACAATTGGTTCGTTGGGTGCCTCAACAACGGGACCCTTATCTGCGTTACTTTTAACATCATCACCGGATCCAGTTATCGCACTTGAAGTCCGTGCTGCATACGAATGGTCACTGCTTGCATCAGCCACTTGAATTTTCTTCAACTTTGCTCTTCGTAGCGTAGGAAAAACCCGTTTTATAGGTGGCTTGCGGTGCACTGTTGCTTTTAAAAGATGCTCTGGGAAGTCGAAAACGGATGGCACGGCGTCTTTTACGAGACGCTTCCTCTTCATTGCTAAATGCGAAGTGTTATCAATATCACTTGATACATAATCGGATGGTCGAAAATGTAATTCACACAGGACTGCAGATCTTGATGGATACCAGTCTCTCCATCTGGTCGCGAGAACCCACTTCCTCAGAAGTTCAGGATTGTTGTGGGGGAATCTACAAGTAACGTGAAATGCTAAATAAACAACCACTTGAACAGTTAAATATGAATTACGTGAAACTGTTACATATTTCTAATGACAGGTCAGCAATTTGATTGCATCCTCCAGATACACGTGGTTCATTGGGTCTCTTTAAGTCACCTCAATCGTCTGCCACTGGGTAAAATGAATCAATACGCCGTCTTCAAAAAGCCATAACTGAAAAGATTTTCAGAAATCGGAAGTTATGCAACTAAATATTAGCAATTAAAGGGAGCTACTCAAATTAAAGGATCCGAATTACATCACAGTAGCATTCCAAAGATGTTTAGTTGCATTTTTGTATTTTTTTCGGCTTGTAAGTAGCTAATTTCGGTTATTGAAGCATGGGATATGACAGTTTAGGGATAGAAAGGCAACTACCGGCTTTCCTGGTTTCGGTAAACTTTATATATGGATGTGAAACTTGGCAATAGACAGTAAATTATGGGTGGAAGCTGAAGGTTTTTGAACATAAACGTATAGAGCACATTGTCCATTTAACGCATAGGCACGGCATCACAAAGAGAGGTTAGAATGGGCGTGTGGGAGGCATAACGTCGTAACAATGACGATTGGAAAGGCAATGGAAATGATTGGGCCACATCGTTGGTTTGCAGCTAAACAGCAAACCTCTCATGTTAGCAGGTTTAAAGACATTCTATGTGGCTATTCATTGGCTTCTATTTGGAAATTATCGAGTAATTTTTATAGGGCGTCAGATCATAATGTTGACGAACTTTCCCCTGGATTTAACGACCACCTGGCTGACTTTGACAGGTTTACATCGAGAAGCAACATATCAAAGGATAATCGAGTGGTTAGAGTGCATGACCTTGGGTTGGAAGATGTTGAATCCTAAGGTTGTGGCTCGAATCTAACTCCAGGGATACCAAAACAAGTGCGCCGAGAGCTACCAACTCTGGATTTATGACCGTAGGAAATAACTAAGAAAGACCAGGGTCGTTCAGCCATGCGTAATCCAGTGGTATGAAAATAAACAAGAAATGAGTCAAAACACCAGTACAGGTCAACGACAGGTCAACGACACTACATTTTTGTGAATGATTCAAAGTCTCGTTCGCCGAGCCGCCGTGGTATAGTGGATAAGATGACGACCTTGCAAGCCAGAGGTTGCAAGTTCAAATCCGCATCACCACAAACAAAATACCATTGGTGAGAGAAGATAACGGGAGCCCACTCTCATAAAGAGCTCACTTCCTAGTAAATTCCCTAACCCTGGCATGGGAGTCAGCTACGCTCAATAAAGAGTATGCTACCAAAAAAAAAAAGTCTCGTTCCTTATCCCATCAAGGACGTAGCAATTACAAGGTATTTTTTGTATTCCAAACAGACAAAATTTCGGTGTAAGTAGTACTTTAATGTCATGAGTTCTCTAGTTTTGGTGAGTTTTAAAGTCAAGCAGATCACTAAAATTGTAAGTACAACGTCAACTTACTTGTGGAAAGCCAATGATTTATTCTCTCCGACACAACGCCTACGACAGTTATATGCCGAACAAGTCTTCGGCATTATCCTTTGAGATAGCACTTTATACAGAAAATCGTTTGCAATTAACTGCAAACTTTCTTGTGTAACTATGGAACTTTAATGAATGTCAAGAACTTAAGACATTACATCAGCCTACCTAATGGCGCCATCTTGAAGTGTTTTGCTGCAGCTAGTGTCACATGACCAACTTCCATGTTTCTATTCAGTCAACCATATCGAATTGACCTCGAAGCAGTCTCCAAATGGAAAAGTAGCGGGAATTTTCAATCTGATACTCCATAAATTTTGGCGGTAAAACCGTGGGAAAGCAGTGCGAGGAGACGATATAAACTTTTTGTTAGGTTTAGGTTACATTGAAACATACATGCAAAGATGTTGGACATTATCGAGGAGGTTTCAAAACTCTGTACGAGCGTCAAGAAAAATCTTGAGTGTGCCATATGGTAAGCTAATGTTTTGTGCCAAAGTGATGTTTTTTACTTTACAATAACTTGTATAAGAAATTAATTTCTGCAGCTTGTTGTTCCAATTTCCCATAAGGCAAACGCTTAAATATTACAAGTTTGTCTTGTTTTCATTATCAACAAATTGATAATGAAGCAGCCAAAGCTGTTCCACCTTTCAATAAACAGATTGGCAATAACTGAGTCAAGAGCTTCGCTTAGCACGTGATTTGTAGACCAAAGCCCTCGAAAGTCAGCTCTACCACATCTTTCATTGTCGGTATTGATAAGTGAATCCATAATTTGTAATACAAGTCTTCACTTTTCAAATGTATGTTTTTATTTTCTCTATTACTACCTAAAATAACCCAATGGGCTCGTCTTGTTTAGGACTCGATATCGATCAAATCAATAGTCCATAATTCTAATCCGTTAACTTAAAAACGGCAATCCTTTTCATCCCCGTCATTGTCATCATTAGTTAGTTCGTCATTGCAACATTTCAGAATGATATAAAGAGTCTACAGCAATTTTCTAAATCTTACTAGCCTTCCAACATTTCTCAATTTTCTGCATTGTGCTTGATTTGATACAACTTGCTGGGGCAACAGCAGGGTTGTAGTTATTTTTATTAGTTCAGGATAGATGAAACGATGAACCCTTTTCTAACTCAGCAATTGAAAATTTAAGGATCGATTACTTTTAAAGCTTTTGCATAAAGATCATTTTAGCTATGGATGTAATTTGTCAGGTAATTCCACCATGCAGGCTTTGTGTGCGGATTATGACAGGAGTGCTAACTAAAGCACACCTGCAGCCAACCGGCGTGTGGTGGCACATAGCAACAACCTCCATTTTAAAATAACCAGGGTGTGCAATATTCTGCACACCTGGGAAACTGTCGGCATGTGCCAGAGCTTGCACATGTGATCACACACCTTTCCGAAGAAAGTCTGCCATGACCCCAACCACTACACAACTAGACATCGCACACTATTGCAAGCTCTGCACTTTGATTTTTTTTGTGCACTAGTATACCATTTTTTACCATATCAACATAGAATACAATTCCTATGTTGCATCAACCCTTTTTTAGTACTGCAGTCATTTGACCCTGTTTCCATAGGATCTGTTGGCTCACAAGTTGTGAGCTAGTAACACATGGAAAACTGTAGCTACCAAAACCATCATCCCCATCTGCCTGAAGATCACTGACCTTGAATATGATGATATACCCTTCCTTGCAAAAGACAAACTATCTGCACAGCACATGCTGGATTTGATTGCACTAAACTCTTCTTGATTCAGCCTGCAAATCAAACCAGTGAAGTCAAAAGTGCCATAAGGGAAATTACAAAGAAGCAGCACCCCATACGAATTTTTTTACATTTTGTTTCTAGTGGTTTTTACTTCATAGTTCTAGATATGTATTCTATTTTTATGGGTCCATATTATGAAAATATGAACATTGTAACCAAGTCTTCCTCAGCTTCAATGACTGTTCTTAATACATGATTATACTACAACTAAATGTATCAAATATTTTTACCTATGTGTGTAGCAACTCTTACATATATTTTCCATTTATCTGCAGTTTGGATCTACTTTCCAACCCAGTTTCAACCAAATGTAATCATCAATTTTGCAGGCAAGTATGCCACTAGTATCATTTAGTGGAAAATCAATAAGAAACAAAACAAAGCATACTGTACAAATTAACACATCAAAGGGCTATGCAAACACTCTATTCATTGCTATATACTTTGAGTTTGATATATTAATGGAAAGGGAATATTCTCTCTGGGCAATTTTGTTGCTAGGAAGACAAGCTTTAATCTCCTTTATTGTACGTGAAGAGATGATCATCAGTAACATGTTGTCACTAAATGTTTCACAAAGTTATGTTCAAGTACTTGCTGTTTTAGCCTTTAGTCTCAATTCATTTTAACTTATTTAAATATACTACCAGATATACCAGTCTAAATGCACAACTTATGATGAGAACTTCCTATAATTATTGGCCTGGCTAGTTGTTTGTCTCTAGATGTTTATGTTCAATTTTTTATTTTCCTACAGGGAATGTATTGACCAAGCTTTTTTAAAGGGCCAACGAGATAACAGGGGTATCAAATGTCCAATGTGTAAAGCATCAGTTACTAAAAGGTAACATTGTCTACTTTTGTAACTATTACTATTTTCTACAGTTTTTGGGTGGGGTGAGAATAATTTTCCTTCTCAAATAGTTAACTGCTTACTGAAATTTTCATTTACTTGGAAACAATCAACTTCAAAAAACTTCATTTATGAGGAAAGAAAGGGTTATACGGATTTTATATCATAAGAGTGGTTTTCATATATTTGCTGTGTAAAATTAATAGTTTACCCTGCTTTCTTCCAAGTGGTATTGAAAAATATTTAGTTTACCATCAGATGGGACACAACACTGGTCCATTGGAGTCTAGTGTCTCTATCTTTGTAAAGTAGAATCTTTTGTCAGGAGGACTGTAGGTAACCGGTTATCTCAAGGGTAGCATAGAGCTGGAAAAAAGTGGGTATTATCTCCCCATTTTTCTTGCAAAATTCTTAATTTTTGAATTTTTAAGCCTCAATATTCTCATTATTATAAAAAGTGTGCAGTAATGGGTAAGATTCAAATGATCTTATTACTGTGGATGAAGGTCACGGCATTGGCACAGCAAATTTATTTCTCATCCAGGAATTTGGAACCTCTTGTTAATTAAGTCTATAAAGTATGTCAAATTGTGAAAGTGATTTCTCACTCCACCACTGTCTGAGGTAGAGTGATGAATCTCAGGTATAATGCTTGAACACTTTTATGCTTTAAACATGTTAACTTTGTTCCGTACTGGTTGGTGAACAAAGCTATTGGTAAAAATTCTATATGAAATACAGTTTATATCTGTTGTGTATCAAAAG
This sequence comes from Chironex yamaguchii, assembly GCA_024741275.1. Taxonomy (NCBI): domain Eukaryota; kingdom Metazoa; phylum Cnidaria; class Cubozoa; order Chirodropida; family Chirodropidae; genus Chironex; species Chironex yamaguchii. Next base: position 10,737 of record JANTCA010009003.1, read on the forward strand.
AGGTGAATTTTAAGGATAGATGAATCTGAAGTCAAGATTCTTGATAGGGATAACTTTATGATGTTATACAATAGTATCCCAAGTTGAAACCAGGGGTATACCTTAGACCAGTAAGGGATTGCATTGTCTTCGATGTAAGAGGGAAACAACAATGACTGCAGCAATAGCAAGGTGCAAGTCTCTCTTATGTCTACCTTAAAAGCTGTTGCGAGGCTGTCATCTTGGAAAGAGTAAGAGTAACCAAAAGGAGCCAGCTAAGGAAATCACTAGCTTGATTTTGACATCTGTATGGTGCTGTGGAGCTCAGTTAAGATTTAGGAAGCAGCAGCTGTTTGTGTGCGTGTACAGAAGTCAAAGTTCACATGCTTACAAACATTGTGTCTCTTGATTTTTTGAGCAAAGTCATTATCTTTTTCATTTTGTCAATACACAGTTGAAATCAATTTACTTTAGTAATGAAGGTATTATTGGAGGAAAGCTCAAGTTACCAAATTTAAGTTTTTGTTTGAAATATATCCAACAATTTAGAGACACTAGATCTGTTGAGTGGGGAAAAAATCAGTAATATTATATGAGCATTGCACTTAAAGATAATGGGACATTATGACATGGTACCATAAGCCCCAATCAGAGCACCACAGAGGAAAACTCAATTGAATAGATGTCAAACATTTTTTTATATGGATAAAACATGGTTTTCCAGTAGAGTTTCTTAATGTACTTTATAAAGTTAATCAATACGTTATATTAGCTTAGATCTTACAAGTACAAATGTATTATTACCATACCATTAGGGACCTTTTTCCCTTTGGTATGTATGTAATTAGCTGCTCTCAAAGGAGATTGTCTCACAATCCTACATGCTTATGTACACCATTTTATTTAAAACAATTGATGACACATATTTGGAATTTTTGCCCTCACATTTATTGCCAATAGAACACTGCAATGATATGTAGTGTTTGAGAGGTCAAAGCGTTTTGGTTTGTAATTTTGTGAAAATTTGAAAATTTCTTTTTTAAATAATGTTTGGTTTGTCATGACATGACATGCGTACAAGGTTTTTTGTTGTTTTTTTCCAATCCCAAGGAGTTTGAATGAGATGCCAGAATTGCGAAGAATTGTTGGTGCTATAAATGGAGTGGTGTTTGCATTTGAAAAGGATGCTGACATTTTAGGTAAGTAAAGCTTCATTCACCACAAATTTATAAAGAATATATGCCAATGTGTACGCTGGGTATGGTGAGAACAGCATCTAGATAAGGGATTGACATGTACCCTTAAACTTATAAGCATTGATGTATCTATATTATATAAACCCAACAATGTTAATGACAAAATGCCATTGCTCTCAGACTACCTTCGTTCACTTGCTGAAGTTGAGCATTGTACATCAGGCCTTTTTGTCTAGAAATTGTCACCAGGGTGGTAAATCGCCCACGCTGATAAGCTTAGGAGGGCGATCGGCCCTCAAAGAACTTTTTTCGCCGATAGCTTCCAAGGTCTCAGGAAGATATTGCTGTTTTGGCCTGACCACACTTCCTTAATATTTGGTTCCAGGATGCGGAAATTCAATTCTTGAAAGAAACACGAAGATACAGACTTAGCTATGGTAGATCAAGCGATTAATGAACTCTGCAATGATACTGACTAAACGATCGATGAACTGGCTACTTTGGCAAAAAGAGTGTCATAAAAGTTTGGCAGAAGCCTTTTTTGGTGACAGGTTGTTATCTTTATTGCTTCTGTCTTTGTCTAAAACGGATGGCTGTAAATCAGGTAGTTTAGAAACTAAAGAAACAAAATGGGGGCAAAACATGTTTTTGCAAGGGCAGTCAAGTTGTGAATCGACTGAACAAAATATTGTGAACACAACAAGTGGTTGGTCAAATGCACGAGAATCGGGGGTAGTGGAGATCATTTTAACCAGGTCAGTCACCAGCCACAACCACGACAGTAGTTGAAGCAATACATCTTAGAACATCCATGTGAAGCCAATTTTACAATTTTATCTTTTGTTCAGATGAGGGTTTAATGAACACTTTTCTTTCAGTTATCTTGGTGGCTAAAAAGGTTGGTTGCTTCTTATCTTTACAAGACAATTAATTAACACTTGTTGGTGAATGACAGAGGACATTGAATGAAGAAGCTTGTATTTGTATCAATCATGCTAGTAGCCAGTGAAATACATTGGATTATCTTCATCATGATTTAGCTTGAGTTGGAGAGAGAAAATACAATTAAAGTCAAACATAAGGAGCATGTACACAGAAGCGAATGTATCTGGGATAAACCTGAATACTGAATTCTCTCCTATGAAGGGCTGTAAAACATTGTCAAATTTTCCATTGGAAAGAATGAAAGTAGAGCATCCACCAATGGTTCACTGGTGCATTTCATAAATGTAGAGAAAAACATTTATTTACATTCATCAATACCAGCATATAGCAATTTTGGAAGTATTTAGATGGATGCCGTCTGGGCTTGTCTGGCTCAGGCCGTATACTTAATTTGGAATTAATCTATAGTTGTGGAGAATACGATCGGAAACTAGGAAGTTCAGCATTTTGGTCGTTGCATTTCACTTATCACATTGTTTGAACAATATGCTGTAATAGATACAACTATGTATAGAAAAAATTAATGTCCTGGGCTTTCTTAAGCTTTACTTAAGATTCACCTTGAGAAATCATTTTAAAATATAACATTCAGTTACGCCAACAGCTTAACAACTTGGTAATTTATTTTCATCAACGGTATTTTATTATCTGTATACTTGCTTGATGATTTAATACATTTGTTTGATAGGTACTCCTGTAATTCTCCCATGTTCACAACGCGTGAAAAGAAATTATCAACCAATTCAAAAGGTTTGTATTTTAAGTCGATAACAGTATTGCTAGAACTGTCTTGATTGCAGTCCCTAAAGTATCTCTATTTGTCGTTTCTGTATATATCAGGCCATGCTGGGAATAAAATGGTAGGGGTGCAATAAATCGCACTCCTTGTGGTGCTAAGGCTTGCGATGGTGTGCTATTGCACCAAAGTACTTAATAGTACATTCATCTGTATATAGACTAGACTACATAACTCTATCGTAAGAAAACATAAGACAAGGCTAGTCCAATCAATACATTTTTATTAGGCAACCTTTATTAATGACAAATCCAAAATATTAGGATTTCACATAAGGCGTGCGATAAACTGCACTTCTGAGCAATGGAAGGCGTGTGCCAAGGCGTGGGCGTGCGATCGCACGCCATTCCCAGCATGGCCTGATATATTGTGTCAATTTTTTTGTCTTTGCCGATTGGCAGTGAAAATAGAACTTAACATGCACTTTTCTATATGCTGTGATATTTTTTAAGCGATTGGCCAAGTAGCAGGCCTTTTCATTTGACGACACGCACGAGTAGTCACGTACGCAAACTGAGTCACAAGTGCTCTTCATCACATACGCAAAGTACTATTTTACTTAAGAAAGCGGTACTTTGATGTTCGACACATCCAATGACCTTCTCTATACCGTGACTACTCGCAGATCTCACAAAACTTTTGAGAAACTTAAGAGTCCCGAGTGGCAATTTCCGACAAAATGAAATATTTGGGACGCCTCTCAATTACCGTATTATTACCGTGTTGAATAACTACACGCGTGAATGGCACACTCAAGTGAATTTGTCTATGCGCTTTGCCGCACGTGCATTGTTTTATTTCCCAAAAGGACTGAAGGAGGCAAGAAGTAGAAATCTGCCAACCAATTTTTAAGCACTTTTGTAAACCCCTCACCTATTGAATACCGTTCCAATAAACTCCTTTAGATAGCATTGTGAATACAAAGAACCGATATAATATGAAATCTGTTTTCACGATTTCTTGTTCTTTTCTTGTTCTTCCTTTCTTTTCTTTCACCAAATGTCATCGTAGAGTCACTTTGGCAGTCAAAATTAGTTCTCCTGCTGCTCTATAAAGAACGTTGAACTCGTTAACTATTGTGCCCTTTCGTTAGTCGCGTCAAGTCCAGCTATTTTTCTTGTAAGAAAGTGGACTGCTTCCTGAAATCGCTTTATTCTGAAGCAGATGCATCATGATGCAGAAAAAAGTAGTGCTTGCATGCATATGATGGAGATATTGTATCGAGGGTCTAAAATTGCTGTCAAAATGTAGCATTTTTTCATCATCGGATATTTGGCATGCAAAGCTAGTCACAACAAGCATTTTTGTCGAATCATGTACAAATGGGTGATTATGCAGCAGTTCAACTTCGCAAGTCGAGTATTGTTAAGAAAAATTGCGTTTCTATTTCTTGCAGATTTAGCTGGTTTCATCAGGTAGAGGCCATCTTATTTGCTCTTACAAGTTTGTTCTTAATTCCCTGTCATTAGGAATCAAGAATAGAGAAATTGCTAATGGAGGATAAAGATAAAGACCAGTAAGTTACATTAAAATATATTTTTTTAACCAGTCTAGTCATTACACCCCGTGTAAAATGTTAGCCGTAGAAACGTGATTCAGCAACAACTAAAGCCGCAGTCTTCTGTTTCTTTTAAATTTACTATTGGTATCTGGAAGTCTCCCTTTGAGACCCTTTATATATATTTCCTTTTTAATAACTCGTTAATGTTTTTACTGCTTTACAACATTTGTTATTCCTTTTTGTGGTTATGCTGTGTATTGTTTCCCTCGTTAATGCTTATTACTATTACTTTTCTGATGATGACAAAAGTGTTTGATGAAACGTTAGAAAAATTATTCCATAAGTTCAAGTTATATCTCTTTCTTTGAGAATTATTAGCCTAGTGGATATATTCAATAGTAGATTATGTTTTCCACCGGACATATCACTTTATTATATGTTTTGAAAATCCTTTGTTCGTTTTAAAGAGAGGGCTCTGTCAAATATTTAAGAATGTGTTCACTGTATGTATTGCATCAAAAGTATTTTTTGTGGGATACCACACTTTGTATCGACCCACCGACTGATTTGATATACAGATACGTTGTGATCAGCGGATAACAGGTGCTGGGTCACACTGCTTTTCCTTTGCTGATCCGCTCAGTATGCCTCTAGCCCTTCCCAATGTTAAATCTGGCCTTTCGTGAACAAAGCATGCTTTTGTCCTTCATGGGCTTATGAGAGGTACTGATTGGATTTATTTACTATCACCTGATGGTCAATGCAATTGACGACAATAGTGTGAGTTATTTGTCCTGTCTGCATTGAACATGTTGTCGGATAAAATCTGCAATGATACCGTTGTTATGGGGCCATATAGCAAGTATATTATGTCAATGGCGAAAATTGTGAAATTGTTGTTTCATGGTTGTTTCTCAACCCTTGTGCCCATTTGTACCATTCATTGAAGAAGGTCATGTTATCAGTTGATACAACAGTGTCATTTGATTTGTACGCGCGGTTTTTTGGTCACTGAGTGTACCTTTGTGGTCTGCCTGAGGGAGAAGAGTGTTCCCGGCCAACCATCTCTTCCCATCCTGCTGAGCGAGATGTGCAAAGGTAGTCAATGTGGTTCGGTCGATTTGATAAAAGAAATAAAATAACAAGCTGCGATAGGTTAAGGGAACATAAGGCTGAGGTAATGAAAGATTGGAAATAACAGCTTGGATGACAACCATTGATATTGACATTGATTGGACGCTAGTAGTCAACAAAGTACAAGGATTGCGACGATAAACATGTTGTATATGACGAGGAGAACACTCCAATAAAAAGGCCATAATCATTTCTTAACGTCTCGAAGACATTCCATTCTTCATCATCAGAAAACCCACTAACAATAAGGAACAAACCAAAAGCAAAAAAAGGCAAACAACAAAAAGCAAACCAAAAACAAAAAATAAAGGCCCAAGGATTGTAGATTGAAGGTGCCTAAGGGTTGTAGGTTGAATGGATTGTCTTCGAAACGTAAAGAAATGATTATGGCCTTTTATTGGAGTGTTCTCCTCGTCATATACAACATGTTTATTGTCGCAGTACTTGTACTTCGTTTCCTAATTAAACTTCGTTTTCCTGCCAATACACCAATTTCTACAGTAGTAGTCATTGTACTATTCTCCTTTGATTTTATGGATACCAACAGTTAACTTGACTGCTGACGACGTAGTTGATGCTATTACTAAGTCAGCAAGATTCATTCTTCAGTCAAGTTGACATTGTGCTGGATTTTTGCTACACAGAATATACCAACATGTATATTGTCCTGAAAATATTGTCTCGGAAAAATAAAGAAACTATTTTGATAGAAATTCGAGAAATATTTAGTTGACTCAATGAAGTAACTTATGAAGTAGTTATTAATTACTTTTATGAAGTAATTCCTATACAACAATTTCGGTGAAAGGATACTTGATTTATCAACTGTGACAATTTCTACCATCAGCGTTTTAGTCATAGTAGTAATGAATACTCAACACGACGATAGTTTGATTTTTCTCTAAAATCGTTTATGTAATTAAGCGATAAATATTTTACACCCTGTAGATTAACTGATGTGACCCTGAATACAAGTGGGTATGATGCTAACGAAAACTTGCAAAATGGAACAAGCCTATCAACGATGACTGATGACCAAGTATGCATAAAAGAGAGAATACAGAATAACTTGCAGACAGATGAAAGCACTCACAATGTGGCAATCGAAAGTGCAGGGGAAGAAAGCGTGTCTATATTGCAAGAGATAACCAATTCTCCCCACATCGAAAATATTGACAAGAGCACTAGTGTTAATGACTCTGTAGATAAGACAGAATTGGAGTCTGCGGCACCCGTGGAAGTAATTCCTGAAAGTGATAGTGTACATAGTCTAGGAAGCCAGAGAAAATTGAGCTCCGAAGAGACTGTCATTGAATCAGATGATAGTCATCCAATGCCTCCAAAGAAGGGCAAAAATGTTAAAGGGAAATCAAGCCGAAAAAGGGGAAAGGAAAATGTTCCAGCACCCAAAGCTGAAAGTTGCGATCAAAACGTAGATGGCAATACGGGAAAGAATAGGCGCAGTCTTAGATCGAGAAGAGACGTATTGGTGAATGATGATCCAAAGAAGATTGATGATATTGAAAAGAGCGTTAGCAAGGATTCGACAGAGAATTCTTGCCCAGAAGCAAGGGAAACAAAAAATACGGTCACTGCAAAAGTACTCAATATTTCAGAAGTGGAAATCCCAAACGAGAACACCATTACTGACAATGAATGCAATCCAGTTCAAGAAAGTAACGTTGAACGGAACAAGAACAGCATGAACGGGTTACTAGCATCCACTAAGAACACTTCGCAGAAGATAGTTCTCCCCTCTGTGAGTCTACCAGTGTCGACGTCCGAGACTTGTCAACTTTTTTCAGATAACGAAGACTCTGCAACACAGCATAGGTCAGGAGAAAGAGCTGAAAGGAACATGACAGGGCCTAGTCACCCTTTTAACAGTAAAGAGCTGTTGTCACATGCAAATGAACAAAACAATATTGAAGAGGCCAATAAACAACCGATTAGGGATGGTATTTCGTTGCACGAAAATGAAGAAAGGGAAAATGTAGAGCCTATTAAAAATACGGTTGAAAATGACAGTATGGAGTGTCAGAATGGAGAATACAATCTTAAGGAAGAAATTTATCGAGATACTGTCTTGGAAGATCGGCATTTGCCTGAGGTCGACGGGCTTACAAATAAATGCATGCTACAATCTGACAATAAAGATAACAGTGGAAGCTCCAAGATGTCATTTGCATCTGTTGTCCAGAACACTACTGATGATGACTCAACGAACAAAGGGGAGAGTTTAAATATTCTAGACAATGCTGGGCTTGTTCTACCAAGCAGAGATTATTCCAAAGGTTCCAGCGAGTCCTTTTCGTTTTCATTTCCATTAGAAAGTAACAAAAATACTTGTGACGCTCGGGCCATTGTGCCTTTATTATCACAAGGTGCAGAGAGGGAAGGGGGTCATATGCCAAGCTGTTTGTCTAAAGAGGCATTAGGTATTAGCAGTAATCCTCCATTGCAGTTATCAAGTGTTGCAACTGGAAAGACCGACTGCATAAACTCTGAATATGATATATCGTACAATAAAATTAACCAGATTAGTTGCATCGATCAAATCGCTGTACCTTGTATGAACGAAAACCTAACGCAAGAGACGACGAAGAATGAGACTAGGGTTTCTGAAATTGAGACAAGTTTGCAGGAGGCGGGAACAACTCCTCATAACAGCTGTAAGCAAGATGTACAGGAAATTAAGAACACTGTCCACACTGATTGTGAAAATTCACAGTCATCTATGAAAAAACAAGATCAAGAGCAACATCAATCTTCATTTGGGATGCAGTTTCCATCACAAGATGACCAATTACCGCCAGACAAAAAGCTACAAGATAAAATGAGAAAATATGGGTATCGTTTTGCTAACCCATCCTTAATTCGCGTGAACCAGAATCAAATGCAGTCACAACAAAACGACGCACTTGATGTTAATGTTACACCAAACCACGTTGATTTCTTTTGCTTGAATTGTAGAAGGAAATTAAATCTTGATCATCTGAGTAACAAAATTTATCTTGACCCGTATCCTAGGGTTAATTTAGAAAAGAGCTATGATAGTGCAGATTCTCAAAAGCTTTTGCAAATTATGAGGGGAAAACAATCGTGTTTAAGCTCAGCTTATTCGAATAAATTGCCATTTGATGCTTCGCTTCCCAATAGAAAGGACAACGCATTAGAAGAAGGCTCCTATTCAAGAGTATGCTTCAATCGTACCACTAACCTAATCTTGAATGAAACTCGCCATTCCCCTCTTGTAAATTTATCTGGAAAAAATTGTACCCTGAATGTAATTAAGAGGCAACGTACAAGAGACATGGATGTTGGTAGCTCCAAAATAGTGAAACAAACAGATTTCAATGCACAAAATATCGAAGCGAAGAATGTGCTTTCAGAGTCCCAGTTGAATGATGATGCTGATCCTTTAACTTCACTTATGACCGACAACAAACATGGAGTCGGTTTATCGAGCATACGAAGAAATATTACTCCTGTAGGACAATCGAGGACTGAATATATATCCCCAAGGGAGAATACGAATGTTCTATTAAAGGGCAAGGACATCTTTTGTAAAGAGAATATGATTCGTAAGAAACCTCACGCAAATGATATGCATTCAGTTGACATCGATTATAGCCACAACGAACACGATCAGGTTGAACGACAGACGACAGCTGCTATTTCATCTCCGAAAAACAACCAGCATTCCACTTCTACACCGCTCATTCCAAGAAGTGGTAATTATGCTGAGATATTCAAAGAGCCAACGCTTTCCAACGAATTTAAGAGCATAGCTAATTCTACACCAACCACTAGACAAGCAAATTTCGTCAATAAATCTCGCGAAAGAAGATCAAGACTCCCAAATTTCGACGAAAGCTTATTTCAGTCAGACTGTACATCTATAGATGCTGATAATAGTAATTTGCTGCCATTTAATGATGCACAAAGTGCAAGGCATAAGGAAGTGACTAATGCCGACCTTTTTAATGACGATAGTCCTTGTATTAGTCAAGATCCATTTGGGATGAACATCAAAATGTCAGGAAAAAGCGATAGCAGCAGGACTGATGATGAAGATGTAAGGAGAAGGGTCAGGAAATATCGAACGACTGCACTATTCGGACATTCACAACAAAAGAGACACAAGAGGAGAAAGATCTTGTCAAGCGATAGTGAGGGTAAGTCTATTAATAGTAAATGTTTAAGCCTATGGGATTTTCGTGTGATGGTCTCTTTATAATCATGTCCTGTGAGGGACTTCAAAAGTTTAGAATTGAGAATGAGCAAAACAGTTTATCGAAGTAACAGACAAACACCAGAAGTTTCGCACTACGTAATGCCACTGGGCTAGTATACGGAATAAAATATCAAAAGCGTAACGTCACCACGCGTTTTGAAAGAAAAACTTTCCTTTCGCTAACTTTCAACCCTCGAGATATTACCATCGGACAAAGCGAGAGAATGGGTACACACAGGAAATTATGTCGATAGAGAACCGAGACCAAAAGATGTTTACAAGAACCAATGAAATAGAAAGAATTTGTAACAACTTTTAAGATAACGATCCGTCCGCGAAATTTCGACCTATAAGGTTTTGGTCATGCGACAAAATGAGGGATAGATAGTACTTGTCATATATTTTAAGAGAACTAGGACCAAACTAGCATAGAGAGAAACGATTAGGATAGAGACAAAGAACAAAAACGTAAAAATAGATCTATGGAAAGACAGAGAAAGAAGGAAGAACTAAGGTAAAGAAAATATAGATGTGGATGAAAAAATGAAATCATTGAGAAAAAAGGAACTGGGTATGGTTGTCAATGGAATTCGAAGTTTTAGTTAAGTCAGTGAGGGTGAAAGGTCCCTGAAGTGTGGATAACTCGTTTCTCGATTGTGAGTTGATTGTGGTGGCCCCTAGTGTTGCGACAATGCACTTTAAGTGTAAAGTCTAAGACCCCGTCCAAATGTAGTCTTGTAATTTTAAATCCGCAAATTTGTTTTTAAAGCCCCGTTAAAACGCTCTCAACATTTCACTGAACATCGCTCAAAATTTGTAGAGAGCAAATGTTGAGAGCGTTCTGACGTCCTGTAGAGTGATGTTTAGTGATGCTGAGCAGTGTTCAGCAATTTTGAGTGTAGTGGCGTAGCGTGCAAATTTTCCCTGGGTATTCTCTCGCTGAAAAATATTACGAGGGTGATCTAAATGCTTGGTCTTTTTGGAAGCTATCGAAGAATACCATCGCATATGGACATTGATTACGTTATTGATGAAGGTCAGCATTGCATGTGGACAGTAATACTTTGTTGAAAGACAGGGACAAAAATCCTACTAAGGTTAAGAATCGAAGAACGAGCGCTTGGAATGAAGCGGCATGCTTTGACAATTGTGCTACAACGACACCGATTTTTTGGGTGAATTTAAAGTGTTATAATTTAATGATTGCATCAATATGGAACATGAAAATGGCCACGTTATCGTCTTTTGCATGAAGGTCTAGTGAAGAAATAAGATTCGATACCAATATTTTACCCGGTCATTCACGGCTTTCCAAATTTTACATTGTGAGATGCATTCAATTCTGCCAATTACGCGGTCCCCGCAAAACTGCATTTTCTTGCTTAATTGAGCGCCTACCCTCATAACTGCAGCAAAATTCAAATGCACCTCAAGAACATTGTCACAGTGTAGACTAAACGTAACAATTGTGGATTGTTGTGGGTCATTGTGTATATATTATTCCTCACTTTAGTATGTACGCAAGAGTGTCCCTTCTGCTTATTCTCCGCCCGTGGCTCAGTAGACTACGATGAGGCTGGAAGCTGAAACTTATTTTCCCACTGTTTAACTCGCACGTGTAGCTACTCAGTTAAAAAAATTCTGCACTCTGATTGGTTAAGTAGAGTCAGAAGGGATTCACCGCTTATTTCGAGACCTTGATGTGTGCCAATAGAAAACAGCAATGGCCTTCGTCTTCTCAGAATTCCTTTCATGATTCAATAAAAGAATGATCAGGAAATTCTTTTCAATCTTAATTGGCGACCTATGACAGAAGTTAATGCAAAGTATTGCAATAAATTCAAAATCAATTGCAGTGGGTTTGCTTGAATTTCAACATTAAAATTGAAAGTTTATTCGAGACAAATAATTTATATGGAAAAATATGATTTCACTAAAATCTCAGGGTATTCACTGAATACCTTGCATACCCGGACCCTACGCCACTGGTTGAGTGGAGTTTGAGCTAATTCACAAATGTGCAGTGGTCGACTGAACATTTCCATTGTTCTGGGTATTGTTGCAGAGATATTGAGAGCGTTTTATCACTCCATTCAACACTGTTCAGTCGGCGTACGCGTGTTGGGTCTTCGAAAGTCGAAAGTTCTGAAGTTGAGTGAAATTGTTGAGGGCTGTTGAACATCACTCAACACCAGTGATCACGCGCTCCAAAATGTTGGGTAATGTTCATTGCAAAGTCGAGAGCGTTTTAACGGAGCTTAAGCCTAGTTTTCGTATTTTTTGATGTCGGCGACGCGTCGGCGATGCAAGGGCGACAAGATGGAGACCAGTGCGATTTTAAAGGAAACATTTACGGAAGTTTAATCTTCGGCGACGTCGTCGATAGCTCTACGCAGCATGACAACTAATCATTAGGGAGTCAAAAATTTTCCACACGTTGTGAATTCGAATTAAATTCACCGCTCCACAAGTATCCAAATTTCTGCATATACATTAAGCTCCTCTTAACATGTTGTAATTAACACATGCGCCTAATTGGAATTTAACTGATAAGTCTTTCAAGAAATTTTTGTCTCACAATTTTCGTTCTTTGGTTGTGACTGTTTCCACCAAGACAGAAGAGCGTAAATAGCAAAAACGAATCCGCAATTTGGCCAGACAAGGAATCTGAACTTTTGCAGAAAGCCACATTAGAGTAACAAACACACGAGAAACCTACAGAATAGTGATTGGCAAACGTGTCAAACACATTGCGACATTCTGAGTGTTTCATGAGTAATATGCCAACTTGTTACGTTATCGAATCCGAAAATACCCGACAGTGTAAAATTCAAAATTTCCGCTCTGAGGAGAAGATTTAAGAAGTCCTATGTCTATACCGTAATTCCCTGCATATGTTTAGTCTGAAGACGAATTCGCGGAGTATATTTTACGGCTTCAAGCATATCAGAATGTACGTGCACGGAGACTGAATTACGTCAGTGAGGATTTTATAGCGGGCTTTAAGTGTATGGTGTTTGTAAATGACATATAAATTTTCAAGCTTTATTGCTTTTAATAAACTGGCGGATGGATCCCTCATTTCTCCAACAGGGCTGTAAAGATTTTGTTATGATTTGTTTTATACTAGCCCCATAGCCCCGCATTATTGTTGATTATTATTCATGATAATGGTCTTTAGTGTTGTATTGGACAGCAGTTCATGTAAGATGAGTAGTGGTAAGGGCTGTTAGAGAAACTGGAAATATAAACTTTCACTGCCCCGTTTGCATTAATACGTCGTTTATTCAAGAAGAATCTCGGAGTAAATACCTTTGAGGGCATTTCAGGTAGGATGGTAGGAAAATGTAAAGACAGTCATCTTACATAAATGTTTTCATTTTTACCTTTTACCAGAGGAAGAGCTGGAGAAACCGAGTCCCCCATCGCCTACACCACCCCCCTTCATGCCGGTGTTGAAAAATAAGGTTTCTCCTGTTGACGGCAAAATTGATGCACTGAAAGCGCTTTTAAGTAACAAAGAAGACGACGAAGACGTAACAGCAGGCAACCAGTCTAACAGTCGGACCTATAAAGAGACTACTCGGGAAAGATGCATGAAACCCGCAAAAAAGAAAAGGTCTCTTGTGGATGCGGAAAATATAGGAATTGAAGGCCCTGGTTTGAAACGACCGAAAACAACCTCAAAATATGTCTATGGAAGTAATATGAGTGATATTGAGTCGTCATCAATTGGAAGCAATATTAATCATCAAAATAGAAATGAAATTGGTTGTATTAAAAGAAATGTTAATGATGTTGATGATATGTCCGTAAATGAAGGTACATATAAAGATTGCGGCAAGGGGGACTCTATTCATAAAACACCCCTGTCCTCCCATTCTGTTCGTTACAAACTTGTACCATTAAACGAATCAGAGGAGAGGCCAAATAACGACTTTGCCGTCCATGAGAACCATTTTCGAAAGCCTGTCCTTGATAACCCCAGAATCATTCTATCAAACATGGAAATAGAACAGGATAGCTCAAGGAATGCCCAACACCCAATATCGAAAACAGAGTCTGATTCTAAAGGCACTGTTAACAAAGTAATAAGTAAACCAGAGAGGGAACTTTCATTTGGAAACAAATGTAGTAAGGATCGTGAAAGGCTTCGTAATTTGGCTTCAAATGTAGCATCCCCGTGTGGGCGTCCCACGACAGCTGGGACAAAAAGCAGTCCATTTACTCTTTCCAAAGATCATGTCGAAAAGAGGGTCTTCACACCCTCGAGATTGAACAAGCAGCAAATGGTTTGTATATTATTTATCTATTGAACGTTTTTAATGTATACAATCTCCCTCTCTCTATTCTTTTTATAGTGTAAATTTTTATCGTTCGGAAAATTGAATACAAGTTTTCATCTTTGATCTCATAGTTGCAGCTACGTTTAGAGACATGAGTGGTATCGCATCGCAAAGTGAGGTGTACTAATACCCTAGTGCAAAGTGTTGATCTAAGCAATTCTTAAAAATTGCGATACAAAGGTGTGAAGGGCCAAAGCTCGTTTAAGCATTGCTTTTGTACACAATTTTTCTGGCGATTTTGAAATTTGTGAATCAAGTTCATTAATTAAAATTTTTTTACAATTCGAGCTCCGCAGGTTTTCAGCTTTAGTTAAAATTGGATCGCCATCAGCTGTTTGTAGATCGCGACTTTGTGCTACTTTAAAGGCATAACTGGATAAATGCCACATACAAGCTTATTATAGATGGTATATTCGTATATGTAATGACAACTGCAAAAAGTATGTACTTTTGACAAATCAGCAACACAGCTACAATATCTCAACAATGCCCTAAGATGGATAACTCCAATATTGTTTTCAATTACAGCATCCACGACGCTTACATTTAAGACGATAATGTATGCAATTAAAACGTCTGCTACATTTTCGACTATAGCATCAACTACTATCATATATACGAATTACAATGTCAACACATCGTCTTTGTCTGCAACGATATCATCAACATCATCCATTACACCCAGTGGTGTGTAGGGCAACAACAAAGCTCCTCCACCTCTACCTGTCCCGAGCCAACCTAGCCAATGAACCCCAAGCATGCCGCATTGCTTTCATCTCATTCTCCACTGTCCTCCTCCACGTCACTCTCGGTCTTCCTCTCTTCCTCTGTCCATCTGGGGTCCAGTGCAGTGCTGTTCTTGCGATTGACTGTTGGTCTTTTTCTCAACACATGTCCCATCCATCTCCATCCTCTTCTTATAATGATGATGCCTCTTATTTGCATCTCCGTAACAAGTTTTCGTTGGAGGTCTTCTCTGGCGAAGTATAGTTTTTTTTACTCCTGTTTCCGTAACGTAGTCATTTTTCTGGGACTGAGTTGTTAGCCCTGTGCCCAACTCCCAGCCTGGAAGTCCAGTGGATCACTCTTCGTCTGGCTTCAATCCGTCGACCAGTCTGGCATGGGTGGCCCTACCAGGAGCTTGAGCTCCAGCCAGCATAGCTCTTGGGATCATTGAAGCACGCAAGCCCTTCATCACGTCAAGATGGTGATCCCCGAAGGGGTGCAACGATATGCATCACGACAATTGACTACTATCAAAATTAATTTTTTGGTTGGAACTAAAAGCACTCCAAAAGTGCAAACTAGTATGATTACTCAGACAACAAAGGTATTCTCCACGATGATTTCCTTGCTACTTCATGAAGCTATCATTACCAAATATGGTAAATGGGTCCTCTCAAGACATCCTCGCTAGCAGTATGAAGGTTTCATCATCGAAAAAGTGGTCCAGAATACATAATTTTTTCCGGATAACACCCCAACCCTCCCTAATTTAATCAGTTCTATTTTAGCCCATTTCTGACCTGTCATTAAAATCTCGTCAAAATCCACCCATAACATTTTGAGTTATGTTATTAACAAACAGAGAACAGACAGACAAACCAACAGCGGAAAAATACCTTGACGGAGGTAAAAATGACCCTTACATGCATTATCACGAGTAGGATGTCTTTGAATAAAATCCTGAAGTTTTATTCCTTGCGTATGACGTTCGTTATCTTGGGTATAACTGTAACTTCTACCTCTTCTACTTGTAACTTTCAGCTGTATTGTAAAGCACTATCTGAAAGAGTTGGCGGTAAATTTTCACTAGAGTTCAAGACAGACACGACTCACTTGATAATGCCAACTGGTAAGGTGTTTTTGTAATGCTTCATTTTCCTTTGTGTTTCGGTATTCTTGAGACATCTCACATATATCATTTCTTAGATTCTGAAAGAGGATCAATTACAGCACTTCTTTTGCAACATATCAGAATTGTATAACGTTCCGTAAGCTACGTGACAACTTCTTCATATTAACAGTTGGGCTTCTAATGTTCTGGGCGAATTTCTCCCGTACTCAGTCAAGACCTACCTGCTCACTGATGGCTATACTGCAGCTACTAAGACTTAGTTGTATGCTTGTTTGAATTACACATGAGTTGCAACCATGCATGTGCCAATTACATATATACGTGTTTGAGTTATGAGAATACATGTTTCAATTTCATATATACGTGTCTGAGTTACAAGTTTACATTTTCGTGCTTCAGTTACAAGTATGCTTGTTTGTTTTTCATATTTATGTGTTACAAGTATATATGCTTGAATTACAGCTTTACGTGCTGCAGTTACCATACGTGTGTGAATTACATGTATACATGTTTGAAATATGAGAATACATATTTCAATTACATATTTACGTGTCTGAGTTACAAGTTTACATGTCTGAGTAACACGTTTTGATGTCTGAGTTACGAGCATACATGTGTGAATTACATATATACATGTTTGAGTTATTAGTACACATGTTTCATACATATTTACGTGTCTGAGTTACAAGTTTACATGTCTGAGTCACACATTTTCATGTCTGAGTTACAAACATACATTCGTGAATTACATAAATACATTTATGCGTTCGAATTAAACGTATACATTTATAGTTTTTTTTCATCTGTATGCTGCTTACGCAATGTGCTTTTTAACTTGAAACTTTATACATTTTTTATGATGCTGACATGTCTCGTTCTTTTTTGTCTAAGATGAAAATATGGCAATTCAGCGGGATGCTTATACCTACAAATATATGATAGCATTGGTTAGTGGATCGTGGATAGTCAGTTTCAAATGTAAGTTTATTCATTGCCTTGTTGATTGGTATTTTTGTTTGTGTCCTTTTTTTGTTTGTATCCTTGATTGGTTCAAGTTGTTGGCTTAAGTGGCGACACATGTCCTACATGGACAACTTCTCCACCACTTCGATTACATTCTTTAGTGTATTTGATGCTGCATCGACCAACAGTGAGGATTTTCTTGTGAACTAGTAGGAACTGCAGGAAAGGGTATCCATTGGATTGTCAAAAAAGGAAATTTTCTTATCTTGCCTTTGCTGACAGCATTGCTTGCATGCCCCGGGAGCACGTGCATGTCATTGGAGATAGGCAGGTGAAGAACGACTATCAATTAATCGCCTTGAAAATTTGCGACATTGCGCTAAAATCATAGTTAAAAGCTTTTTTCGTCTGACACTCCTCAGAGAATGAAATGTCAGAAAGGAAAGTATATGTATATGGCAACCTATTGATACAAAACATGTAGCAAAACTAGCCAATCATAAACAAGAAAGGAAACAAAGAAAGAGAAAATAAAGAAACAAAACA
>JANTCA010009014.1:0-28235 GCA_024741275.1 Chironex yamaguchii
TCCAAATTGCAGTCACATGCAGGGTATACTATTGCGACATCTTCATCAAATTACGTTTTTTCGGATCAAAGTACAAACGAAGAACAGAACTAGAAATTGGGAAACACCGGTGTTGAACGATTGCGCGAAAAACCAACACTGTATAAGCCTAATATGAAGGCAACATAGGCTGTTAGTATAAGAATATTTGCCCGGTCCCCCTCCCAAAAGAAACCATTCTAAAAGAACAAAGACAAAAAGTTTCATTCTTTTTTCCTTTTTGACACTCCTTTCAAAAAGCTCCAGGGAGCAACTAGGCGGATGCTTAAGAGCCGCAGGTTCTCGACCCCTGCATTAAACCGTGCTTCAAGTACGGGATGTTGGATTTATTAAGAGAGAAGAATCTACTAAAGGTCGAGCTTCAGCTCAAGGTTTTATGATCCACCAAACGACGAGCGAAATGGAGAACTTGACCCTAGTTAGACCAAAGTTATATTTTGCACAAGACCATCGAAACCAGTGTACAGGAAAGCTTATTACAGTAATATGAAGATGAAAGAAGTTTGTAACTTTTTGGAGGGACCTAGCAATATGATAAGTATCATTTATCACTCGTTGGTGTAATCATTTAGACCAGTTGAAAGAGTACAATTTATTACAAAATTAGTAACGATCTGCACTCATAGAAATTAAGTTGAAATTATTGATATGGAGTCCAGAGACAACGTGTCAATCCTGCTAGTAAATATCCAAAGCTTACGGTCCCAAACCAACGTTAACAACATACAGCTAAACATTAATTTAGATTCCTACACTTTTGATCAAATGAAATATACCATAAATCTAAAATCAGGACGAATTATACTTGTATGAACATTGTATGGCTAAGAACGTATCGATGGAAAGAGATGGGCTTTTGTACTCCAGCTTCATCAATTTCACCTCATCTCACACCAATTTTCATCAAAGTTTGACAGCTCTGACCATCGACAAAAGTCTACACTCTTCCTTTTCTCAATTTGTTGATTCTGACCACCAAAAACGATGCAAGATATCGCTATTTTCAAATTCAACACAAGCACATGCCAACAGTACGCAGCATATAAGGCGAATCTTTAGCCGTACAAACGGAATTCCTTGGAACGCAAGGTGGGTTCAACCTCGCTATGATGTTAACTCTCTAGCTTTTCTTGTGCCTCATTGGAAATCTCGCTTAGCCTAGCTTAGTACGGTTCTCGTGTGATAACGAGTTGTGTTTTGAGAATTTGTCAATGAAAGTGAAATGTCGGCAAAGCAGACCAGCCCGGCTAACGGAGCTGATATAACAGAGACGTAAGTAATTTCTAGTGGGAGTTGCACAGAATTCGGAGAACATATCCTTTTGAGGTTAGGGCACAATACACGACCCCTTTCAACAACCTTCCGGACAGGTACTAAAGGCAGAGTTCCATCTACACATAGTTGTCTACATCTAACCTCCTCACAGGTTGCTGAAGACAAAATATACCGTTGTCTCTCCTGTCTTCATTTTTGATATTAATCATCATCTACAATCAACATTATGGTCATGATATTTGATTTTCTATAGCACAGCGCTGATACAGTCATTACAACTATTTTTGACGGAAAGCAGCACGGACATCCTGAAGCCCATAACAGTATCAATAGCCTCGAGGAGTATCAAACAGGTGACTTCTCGCACAAAAAAAGTTTGAAAAACAGCGATGAGCGCCATGTCGGACTCCTTTAAGCAATTTAATTCCTCTAAAGTTATACCCAAAACATATTTGCAAAATAGCATTCATGACAAATGTCTAGTGCTTACTCGAAAACTATAACGTACTAATTCAATTTCGGCATACAAAGATAAAATCAGGAGCCAAAGTGATCTTTGTATACACAAGAAAGAGGTAGTAGTCACAAAAACTACCTCATAGCCAACAAAGGTCAAACGTAAAAGAAAATAAAGCTAAATTTGATGGCTATTATTACCTAGTACGTATATGTATGCAGAGACAGTGTTCGCAGGCGAGATGCTTCGAGGACCTGTCCAGACTAGTAACACGAGCAATCGAGACAAGGAGTTAAGGCAACTAAGGCCCTGTTTAGACGTCAATCGTGTCAAATTTCCGTCGTGTGAAATTTCATGTTATAATTAAATCCATGAAAAATTTATCGTCTAAATCCAACTATCAAAATTTGTGTTAAACTTGATTCAAGTTCATGTACTGTTAGATTATCAAACACAAGAGCGACTTGGCGTTAGACGATGAGTCAAATTCAACTAACTGAGGTCTTTGTCCCTGGGAACGTCGAACTAAGAAGCGCAAAACAACAACTCCTGGATGTTGTTGAAATGCGACGAAAATGCAACGCATAGATTTGAGACGCCCAATTTGTTGGGTTTTTGTTAAATTCTGGATAATATACTTTAGCTTGACAGAAATGCGACGTCTAAACTTAGCCCAGCTAGCATTTGTAAAAGTGATCAAGTAGGTAATTTTAATTTCTAGAAACCTTCCAACATAGAAGATGACGTCTACATTTATTAGTTGCTGTATCCTATGTGTTACATACACTACACTACTAGCTGATTTATCCAATATACTGTTGTTATAACTATAAAAACAGATAGTTCTAATATCGATAGCCAAAATAACTGCATCATCGAATAAGCCTTACACAGATGAGAAAGTTGTGCTAAACGAGATATGTAAATTTTTAAAAATATTTAACTTTCTGAGATAGTTCTAATATCGATAGCCAAAATAACTGCATCATCGAATAAGCCTTACACAGATGAGAAAGTTGTGCTAAACGAGATATGTAAATTTTTAAAAATATTTAACTTTCTGAGGAATCCAAAAATAAGATGATTATTAAAAATAATACGAATATTAAAACCCATCAAGTTCAAGTTTTACGCAAATGTTACTCGACAATGGCTCAAATATTCTTGCGCCGATCCAGTGACCGAGAGATTTTTATCCGTAACAAAGGCACTTCAGAAGATAACAGCCGATTGACTACAGGATGCACCAGGATTGTGCAACCAGAAGCATCCGATTCACTCAATATAAACAAGAGTCGATAACAAGATCTTGTCCCGATATCTAATAATGGCAAATTCCCACAATAGTGTTTGAAAGCTATGGTTTGAACAAAAGGGCAGAACATTGAAATATTTCTATAGGACGGAAAATGACCCTGATGAGAAAAATGGGGCAACTGGATACTAGGCGCTACATGTTCATCGTGAACGCTGAACAAATGCCCAAATTAACAGAACGCTATCACTCCTACTGCAAGTGCCCAAAGTAGTGTTCGTATTAATCCACAAATGGTATAAACGTTGAAGTGTAGTCTTTGTAGTTCATCAGAACGGCGCAGTGACTTCATAGATAACGAGTTCCGGATCAGATTGACTGGTACACAAGTGTATGCCCCTTCAGAAGAACTTTGCAAGCTGTGAGTTCATATCTAGCACCGTGAAAAAAACCCCAAATATGCGCCAAAAAAAGAGAATTACAAACAGTACAAACAAGTCAACTGCAAAATAGAACGAGATCTTCTGTAAAAACGGGTTTTCCAAACGCTACCAAATATAGCACGAACCGGACCAAGAATGATGCCTTACAAAAATCTAATGCACGAGTTGTCTGTTGGGGATGACACGAGGAAGCCTGATTGCGGAATCAAGTGCATTGCAGGCAGCATTAAAGGAACGTTGAGCAGTAACACCTGTGTATCAGGCAAAAAGCGTTGTGCCTCCGCGCAATATCTACACCAGTTGCTGGTTGTCGTAAGTCTACAGGCAAAATGAAATATTTTATCAGGCTAAAAGAGATATAAGGTCGCACAGCTCCATAACTCAAAACCAAATACAATTCACCTTGTGAAGAAGCAACGTTAATGTTCTAAAAAACTACTACCACTGAACGACCTCTTAAAAACCTATGACACACGTCATATTTCTACTTATCAACTACTTTTGTAGACCAGGGCTCAAGGTCTACGTCTACTCTTTCACTACCAACTGCCAGGCAAAGAACCAAATCACATTCGGTATTCGGAGGCAAATAATTTTCACATTCTATCTGGAAAAACGCGCGGGACATCGACCAGTGCAAATTTCGAATATTCTCAACAGTTAACAACAGTTATGCGGTTTGAAAAATCGAAGAAATCACATAATTGTTAGGCAATAAAGTAATCATATGCATGAGTACCAGAATAAAAAATAAGATTATATGTGATTTGCATTTTTAAATAAACAAATTATTAGACTTTATGAAGGTTGATGGTCGAAGGAGCATAAAAAAATTTCGCTCTATCATAGAACCAGACGTTTAAAATTAAACGAAGAAAATTATATATCAGTTTGAATGCAGGGCTTTCTTTGCTCTGATGACTCCTCAGCAGGTACACCCATGCTGTCCTCTGGGGCTTTTGCAGACTCTTTACCACTATAAAGACCAAGTTTTCTATTTAAAAGTTCATCTTCATCTTCTCCCGAATTTAACCGTTGATTCAAAAGTTCATCTTCATCAGCATGAGCACTGTTTGTACGATCTTTAGATTCCGACAATATTTGGTGATCATCTGTTGACCCAAAACTGTCCAGTACGTTTTGCTCCTTACGGCCATCCGCCAAACTGCATAACACTCCTAAGTCCTCACGTGTATGAGGAGGACAACCATGGCCATCAGAGCACACGGGCGTACTTTCCTCTACCTCTATTTTAGCTCCTTCTTCAATTTCTAAGGCTTCGTCTAGAGCAGCAATAGCGGACATGGCAGAGGTGGTGTCTGCTCTTTCACGCGTATCCTCCTCACTTACAATTGCCTTGTCATCATTTCCATTTCCATTTCCGTTGATGGCAGCCATCTTGCCCTGTTTATTGGCATCATCCAGTTCATCAGATGCCCCGGAATTCTCCCTTTCCTTAGTTTCATGTTCCTCAACATTTGACGAGGATGATTCTGATTGCTCTTTGCTAGTATCGATTTCTGTTGCTACGGTCACTAGTTCCTTACTTTGTCCTGTTTCCGTCTCAGGAACTTCGGCATCATAACAAGGAACCGTTCTTGTGTTCTCGGGGGAACTCAAGTCCTGCTTTGCTTCCACCTTCTCACTCAAATTCCCGTCTTGTTCTTCTTTGACCACACTATTGTCTACATCATGTTTCTCACTGGCTAAATCAGTTTCTTTATGGTTCGTTTCTAATTCTTCTTTCGTGACATGATCTGTCTCTAAGATATCTTTTTCTTGCACTGTACTGACATCAGGAAGCTGCTCAGAAGTGGTCTTACTCCTGTCGTCCTCAATTGACAATTTTTCTTCCTCAGTATCCATGGGTGTCCCAGATTGTTCTTTAGTCTCTTCAACAGCTTCGTTGTCTTCTGACTGAATGTCCTCTCCCGGTATCGGAGTCCTGTCTACTTTGTTGGCTTCCGGTTTTGATTCTGGGAAGAGAATTTATAATGGAACTTATCAGAACAAGTAACAATACTACGAAAACAAGTCTAACGAGCCGAAATCGCCCCAGTGATTCCATCCTGAGCACAAAGATCCATTAGCTACACGAAGCTCATACTAGATCAAATGAGGTAGATTTGTCGAGCTCAACAATTCCTGGAGGGGCAGCTGCACTGATATGATGTACGTTTAAAACAGCTAAAGCACTTCATAGATAACTATTCCACACAATGCAGTAGCACCTTAAAATGTCTACTAACATCTCCTCTTCTGTGCAATCCGCGAAAGTTAACTAAAACTTTTCATACTTATCAAAGTGAAACTCTTACTGGCTTTTAAATGATGCAGATCCCATCAATTTTACATAAAAACGATAAGAAGCCAACAAACAAAGCTTTCGTAACAAGAAAAAATAATTTCTGGATGAGTATTCTTATTTTATAAGTGATTTAAAGACTATGGTTAACCATAACTTGTTTTAGGTTTACAAAATATCATATCTTACAGTTCTACAAATGCTACTATTTTCTTTTTTACTGAGAAGAAATCTCCATAACTTCACGCCAAAAGACGCCCAAAATTACAACCCATTAACGACAAAGATATTTTTGTTTCAAAGTTTTCGGAAGTTTCAAAAGATTGCTATTTCTCTATTCTTATTTGAGGGTGATTCCGGTATAGGGCAAAAGGAAAAGGTAGATTTTCACCTCAACGGCTTTCTTGATTTATTTCTGAACAGCCCTACTATTCTTATGAATTCGACCATATAATATATCATAAACAGTACAAAGCTAAAAAGTAACAAATATTATGCCAGCCAAGGGGGGTGGGGGTGATATGAAAGGAACACCGAAATGGTCCTTATATAAAGGTCTTATAGGTTACTACTTTCGTTACATTGACACTCCGTCCTCTACCTTTTCAAGTAGAGTGTTAAAAGACATTAATAAAAGATTACCTTTAGTTGGAGTGAGCAGAATTTGATCATAAAGTGATAGTTTTGGAGAGGATTGAAGAAGTTTCACATGAAAACTCTGGAACTCCATTAAGGAATCACATGCCTGGCCCCATGCTTTTGCATTAACGATAGAATCTTCAAGAGCCACTTTCCAATCATGAAAATCTTCCGCGTTATCAAAGCCAAGGACAGGTTCCTTCTCCTGCCCATCAGATTCAAGGATTAACACGTGGTTCTTTCCTAGCCCATTGAGTTTTGATTCGGTTACATGCATATTCTACAATAATGACGAAAGAGAAAGACGCTAAATCATCCTCACAAATAAACAGGAAAAACTAGGAAACCTAACAACACATTAACCTAGGATACACTTGATGAAAGCGCTATCACTTCATGACACATACACAAGAAGGAACGTAATCTTTCGTACCTCAATTGAAACGCTCTTCTCCAATATCATCTCACGTTTACAATACTAGCTTAACATTAGCACAAATATAGCAAAAGCCGAGGACCACTCAACTCCCGACTAAAGAAGTCAAGTTACTATCTACTCACTTCAAAGCTTAGACCAAGATTTACATTTTAAAGTGGGTAAATATACTTAAAATGCTCAACACGTACACTTTTCAACTTGATATCCACTTGCCCGTTTGGTGTTGATTTTCCATTATGTCCATTAATTCTTTTGCATTCAATGCTACAACCGCGGAGAATAACATCGTACTTTCCCCAGGAAGGTTGTGCGCCGTTCGCTTCCTAGATTTAAAATTATAAAGTGAACGGTTATTCCAGAGAAAAATATCCTTAGCGCAAAAATGAATTCACTGTGTCAGTAGCGAATATAGACAATGACTTTGTAGGCCACCCAACGTATTGATTTCTCTTCCCTCCCCAAGAAGATCGTGGAGATCAAACAAAGAATTTATATTTTATATTTGATCTCCAAGAACGTACTTCCATACACCGAGTAAATTACAAATATTTTCAAGAACAATTTATCATATTACACGCCACTTCTACCTTCAACTGTAATGTGAACTTTGAAGCCATGTAAACGTCACGTACCTGCAAGTAGAAAGACCCTCTCTTCTTCTCTGACACCATACAGGCCGGTTGGGCAGCTAACTGAAGGCAGACCTGTCCCCAAAGGTTAAGCTGGTTATCGGGTAATTCATCTTTTTGCCCCAAAACTGCAGTAGCATGCGCTCCATGTCCACCTGAAAACAAGGCAAAGTTTTGTTGCAAATATCGAGTGCTTAACACATCGAATAAAAACGGGAAATTGTGTTCATAAGGTGGAAAGACGGAATCTTGCATTACAGATCAGATTTAAATTTACATATCACAAGTTCTGTGCCACTATTGGTATTATTGAATAAACACTTTTTCAAATAAAACAACAAAATTCCACAATACAGTACATTGAATAATGTGAACAGTTTTTACTACTTTTGGATCCCTTCCTCAAGAATGTTTCTTTTAAACCCAACAAGCGACGACCTAGTCAAATTATGATGCGATAACAATACAACAAAACCAATCACTGTACTTCAAGATTCATGGGATTGGTAAAGACGAAACCGCTAAGCAGCATTTAAGCAATGACAACACATTCCACACTTTCACAGCAGAATTAAGCAACGTAGACTACAAAAATACATTATAGGAAAATAGCGAAATATTAAGAGGCATGTGGTGTCATACAGTACTTCTAGTGCGAACAGGCCCTAAGTTATTAGTTGCAGTGATACTAAATGGTATACTACCGATCAAACAGTTTCTACTTCGTTTATTAAACAAAGGAATTGCTAAATCAAAAAAGCGCAATAAAAACAAACAAATCCTTACCCATGATCAGGTCACTTGTCACGATAGAATTACTAATTTGTTTTGCGTCAAACTGCGCATGTGCAGCAAGACAGTACTTGGGAATACTTGTCGGTGTTGCAGCGCCCTTTCGAGACGTCCTCATCGGCGTAGCTGCATATAATTTGTCCGGATTTATGATGACGGTGTAATAAATTTCAAAATCCAGCTTGAAATCGGCCGTTGCGTTTTCACTTGAAAATAATAAAAAGGTAGCATAAAATGGTATGCAACAGTAACCGCCATGAGCGAATTAGTATTGAATCCCCCTAAACTCCTATTACCAGCAAGGTTAATATACCAGCAAGGTTAATATCACAGGTTTTCGCATTGCTATATATTTAAAATCTGGTAGGCAATGCTTTGTCTAAGAAGGTACTTCGCTTTCCTGTGTTCTTAATAAAGGCGCATCTGCAATGTTACAACAGTTCCAACTGTGCTGCAGTGTAAATGACTTGTACGGAACCGCACGGGTACTGATCGGATATGAGACAATAAAATTTCTCGTCTTGATGCCGACTTCAAATGACTCCAGTGTTACCACGGCGGCAACCGTTCTAGTACCTTGTAAAGTTTAAACGCATTCTGATTTGAATTCGATCTTGTGAAAACTTAAAATCGTCACGGATTCAAAATCGATCCCTACACTGGTAGCTCTGTACCAAGGTAAACGGCGTCTGAATTAGCTTTTCAGATCTAGCTGCAAAAAGTAATTATTTAGCATATTTATTTCCATTAAATTCAAAGCAAGTATTACTTACTGTTAAAAGGACTATGTCTTTATTACAAATGTAGGAGATGTAGGAATAGACTGGTAGAGAGTGAGTTAATCATTGCAACATATTATGAATTCTAGCGTATAACATAAACGTGATATCGTCTAAAATAAAGTCCTTTTCATAACCAGCAGGTGGGGGAAGTATATAGTCTTCAGTGAATAACTTTCAAAGTCCTTGGTATTACGAGACGAAACCCAGCGGTCGGTAGGGGAAATTCCTTAATCTTTTCTGGCTTAAGCCTTCATCAGTGTCAGATATATGTAGTATCTCAACAGACACACCACACTTTGGAAGTCCTTCACCAAACCTTTGTGCCGTGATGGCACGGAGGCCTGAGTGTTGGCTTTTGAGTCTGAGGGTTACCAGTTCGAGCCTGATCAACTCCGACATGGTGCAGCTATTGTGGTAATTCTCCACTCTTGATGAATATATGAATATATGAAAAGCACTGTGTCTGTTGAGGTACTATATATATATATACAATATCGACGTATACACATATCTGAAAATGTATACTGGTTTATAGTCTACCCAGACGTATCCAACCACACAGCACAAGGAGCAAACAAAAGTCATAAGATACCTAAATGCTTTCGTTTGACCTCCACACAAATATGACCGTTTGCAACCTTAACATACACGAACACACAGACGCTAAAAGGCGCATGCATATACCAGCACAAATGCATACGGACAGCAAGCACAGCACACTAATGTTTATCATCCGACAAAGTCGTACTGTCCTGCTATTTCTCACGTATTTCACACAGTGAAGCTAGATGATGATGTAATCCGTGAATGGTTTATTGGTCAGCTGTTCAACCATCATCAACAACAACGAATCACCATCAATATTATCGAGCTTTGTGTTCACACCACATTTACAATTAACAGGTTAAAGAATGCGGAGAGAGAATCTGCCTACAAACAAGGAAAAGATCAAGCACCCAACAGAGCAAAGATTTTACTTACAAAACAATTGGCCCCTCAAATATCACATCTGTGTCCTTGTGGTCAATTTGCTGCAATGGGGTATCTAATACTTGATCGCCCATTTTGAGTAAACAAAACATGTAGTACAACAAATAAGGGTCTGAAAATAAAAACGAAATCTTATGAAAGCAAGTTAACATTGTAAAACTAGCACCACTTATTATTGGGTACGATAAAGTAACATATATCGCATGGGTTTTTTACGAAATCACGTACCATTAGTACTAGGATATGCCAACTACCAACGGATACACAGAATAAATCAAAAGGGCATAAAAGCACGAATATACAAGCGTATGTACCAAATGAGAAAATTGGGGAGAAGCTAGGTGTCGAACACATTCTTGACATCATCAAAATAAAGAGACTGCGTTGGTTTGGACACATAGCCAGCAGAAAGTTTTGTCGGAGCAGCAGTCAAACAACCGCGGCAGAGGTAGAACACCCATGAGATGGCATGATCAAGTGAGGAAGGACACTGGGATGCCATTGGCCACAGCAAACCCTGAAAGCACAGGACCGAGCCAGGTGGTGCAAGGTTGTGGAGGGAGCAAGCGGCACGCGTGCCTAGGCATATGATGATGATACAGACAGGGGTATGCAAACAATTTTATGTGCGACGGTAAATGACACAGTAAAGCAAGGACACCAAGGCCCTGCATCTCTTTTACTAATAAGCCATCAAACTGCCACAAAAACGGGGGTTTATGTTTAAATATAACGATGAAAATGAATGGGGTGGGGATTCATAGACTGAAAAATGCACAACTTTTCGTAACAGGGCACTCCTACCACATATGCCTTGAACGTCAATGTGCACGATGAACACATTAATTTTATTTTATGAGGATTAAAAGTATGTAAGCGTATAGTACCTGTTCGTATTTTTCCTTTTCCATTTAAGGGGACATCTATCCTTATATTCGAAGGCTTGAAAAATATCCTAACAGCACTTGTAAACTACCAGAGGATTTTGGAGCAGTGAGACATGGTCGCCAAATTCCCAACACACAAACGTTACAAAACGTAAACCGTGCACGCCATCTTCGTCAAGGGCATAAAAGTGGCCAGTTGTCAACTAGATTTTTTGATGTAGGTACTGGAGAAATTACAATCTTGAACGCACTGCTTGAAATAGGTGGCACGACAGCCTACTTTCGGAGGTCGAATCAACTAAGTGGTTAGAACCAAGTATCAAATTAAATACGATACAAATGCAACCTCCAAATCCATTACCGCATTAAATAAAAAAAATAAACATTAGTTCATTAAGCTTGTCGCATAAAGCGTCAGAAATGTCATTTGGTTTGATGTTCGCATTCCGTAGTGTCGAATAAAATCGTCAAAGCACTTATCACAACAACATTCGTAAATTTGGCTGCATTTTTAGCAAATTTGAAAAGTGCCGCTAAAACGGCAAAAATGCTCACAGCGCATGCGTTTATACGTTTAGCGCCAATTTTACACTAGGCAAGACGTATTTAAAGGCGACCTTGCAATTCCCTGTCGCATTTTCCCGCATCATGGTCGAAATTAATGACATATATTCGTCGCGACAGAAATGAAATCTTTATACTAGGCATTAGGGTACTGGCAGAAAGAGGGGCACCTCATTCATTTTTCTAGATTTGGCGACGTATGTGACCAGCCACGTACTGTCATGAGCACGGTTGTACTACAATTCCTAAGTTTCTCCACAGTCTCTACAAACCAATGGTTTAAAATGTAATGTCAAACAGAGAAAAATGGGACCCAGAGCTGTATGATAAGGAATAAACAACACATACAAAACCAAATACGCACAAATAGAATTCACATACCTCCACTTCGTTCCTTAAAATGAGCATCGTCTTTCCACATTAAGGGAATTCGTATACCTATGAGGAGAATCAAACAAGTGAAATACAAAGTGTACAATGAATGAATAAATCATATTTAAAAAGTAGGAAGATAAGCAGTTACTAGCCTTCGGTCGGGAAGCCAATTTTTCGGGGTCGGGGTAAGTGAAATTGTAAGCATTGTATAAGCATGAGTTCCTGAATGGGCACCATCCTTATGAAGTCATCTTCAAAGCTCAACCCTTTGAAATTGTCGTTTTTGAGTCGTATAGGAAAAACGTGGATTCAGAAAAGCATGATAATTTGCACATAAGCTATCAAAAAATGGAAAAGCAAAGATCGATATCAGTCAGTCCTCGAGTTTCTGACTAGTCATGCAACATGACATAGTCATCATTTAATTACGGCTCATTATTGCCAGAATCAATAACTGATTCATCCCCATCCCCATCATAGGGTAACTACAGATTATGAAAGCCAAGCGCCCGCAAATAATATTTCCGCACTTTTGGGTAAAGACAAGTACGAGTTAGTTCCACCAGTTATTTCTGAGGTTATTTCCACCAGATGGAGGTGACTAATACTTTCTACCCAAGGTTTTCCAATGGGGCAATGGATCGCAGTCCGAATTCGACTCCTTGACCGAGCGCTAGGAGTCATGGCCTTATCAGCTGTACTCTAGGATGTGGAGGAGGGCAAGTAATCGAATGACATTTCGCGAAAGCAAATTAGCAATAAACCAAGGTCTTATTGCTCTGTTCAAGATTTGAAATGTCAGTTTCCCCGAGCTTTGCCTTTCGGTGGATACTTCTCTTGGCGTCGGGGATGTTTTATTTCCTTACCGATATTTATACATAAATCATTCCACCATAAATCTGACTACCTGCTTCAGTTTTAGTTTCTCAATTTCAAAATTCTACTAAAAATAAACAATTTAAAATAATTTACCAAATGTAAATAACAATAATTAACTCATAACTATAGATAAATACAAATGCTTAAACAGTGATACAGAATTTGTACGTTAAAAGGATTTCCTAATATCGGCTCCTGTCGATAGATAAAATAATTATAGAAAAATAAAATAATCAGCTATCATTTTTACGGTGCTGGATTCGGGTTAGGACAAACCTGTTCTCATGAAGTCATGATCCAAAGAATCTTTTCACGATTTTATTTACGGTTTTGACGTAGACAAGTTAGATCCCTTTTAGAACTATCGACAGGCTTTCCTGTCACTTCTAACGTCTGTTCTAATGTTTGTAAAGAGATACAAGTAGGAATCAAATATCATTTATGTGTCTCCTTAATTTGGATGTACAAGGTATGAAGTTACAAATGCCCTTCAATCCTTCTCCAAAATGAAGAAATCGGAAGAAGACGCAAAAATCTCAGAAATCGTACGTCTTCCATGTATAAAGCTAAAATGTTATAGAGAAATATGTACCGGTACTTACTGCTGACTCCAACTCGTGCCGGACAAGCTTTCACAGAAACGTCAATACTGTGAAAGTAAACAGGGAAAAGACAGGCAGTTGAAGATATCAAACTCACTAAAGGACACACTTTCAGCATTACTCGGTCAAGAATCAATGATCTATGATGCATTAAGGTACGCACACTCCGTACAGAAATACTGCGACTAAACCAGGGGGAGGAAGGTAACCGAAACAACTACCCCGGGCCCCGTGAACATGAAGCTTTGTTTTTGGACAGTAAGGGTACTTTGCTCTTGCCCATAGCTCTTTACAACAGTATCGAGGTCTCTCGTTTGTAAAAAAAGTTCTTAACTCTAATAAATTAAGTGCCATCTAGGTGTTTTACCCACTATTTTGAGACACCCTAAGCATGTTAGCCCACAGCATTCAAATGAGGACTGCAGCTTTCCAAGAATGAGGAGGGTGCTTAATTACAAGACCAATCTTACAAGGGGCAACATTTGCTTACCTGGTACGTTTGTTATAATCCTTCAGTACAACACTAGACCTCTTCTTCTGTAAAGCTGACATAAGCGCAAGAACTCTAGCATTGATTGCATTAAGATTTTTGCTGGCATCCAGTGCTTGTTTTATATTACCACATGCTGACATCAACCGCATTGCCCCTTCCCTCATCTTGATTTGATCATCTATCTTCCTCTGAATATCAACCTCCTTATCCATTCTGATTACCTACAATATTAAAGAAAAACAAAACAGGGCCAAAATGTCGTTTTGATTACTTAACTCAAAACAAAACAGTGTCTTAAAGCCTTTCTCACTGTTTCCATTCAGACACATTTACCACTTTTATCAACATTCAATCACTGTGAAGTGCTAAGAATTTATTTCTGACCACCAAGTAAATATATTGATATTAAATGGCATCATTTGTTTTCAAAGTTTCCTAAACGATATTTGTTTCCCAGGTGACTTTTCATCTATTTCTGACGATTTCCTTTCATTTCTAAAGAAGAAGAAAAGTAATCATAGCCATATCCCATACTTTCAGTGTAAAGTTGTTCCAACGCATTGAAAGATACATCTGCAGTGATTGTTGTAACATTACATATTTGGTGGTCCATTGGTGCTTTCAATACTAAGGAGCTTAGCTATCTACTAAAGGGTTTTATGATCAAATTTCTTAAAGCTACTATTACTAGTAAGATCCAAGGGTTGTCACAAACATGTCATGTCCTTCAGTACCATAACGGTGTCAATGCCATAGCTGGCAAGAGCATTAGTCATTTTAATGCTTCACATGAGTATTGGTCTTGTTTCAAGAGATGGCCTTACTTTTAGTACTTCAGTATTTTGTATTGTGGCAAAAATAAAAGCCATAGATGAAATCAATGTCAGTAGCAATATCAATGGTTTCAGTTTACCTACAATGGTAGCATTGTCCAACTGCATGATTTGCAAAACATCAATGTTACAGATCAATTCCTAAAAAAGCTCAAGTTTTCTCCTTTTGCTGCTACAGTGATATTATAAGTTGTAATGACTCTAAATAGTATTTATTCAAAATTTTTGGGAAGAGAGCGCCTACTCATTCCACAAGGAGTGTGCCATTATAAGTCTTTACGTGGTAGCTATGTTATGTGTGTGGTATAGATCTCAATCTTCCATACAATAATCTAATCGAGGAATAACATTCTTCAAAATCTACATATTTACCAAAATTCTTAGGATTTGACTAGACTAACTCAATCAATACTCTGATCACAATATGTTGGTTGATTCTGGCCCATGCTATTCATGGAAAAAATCATCATTTGAAGATTTAAATCAGGCTCATCACCCACTAATAGTAGCCTACCAAGGGCACACCCAATCTTTAAAGCAACTTGTTTCTCTTGAATTGTCCTGGTGCCTTGTAAGCCAAGACCGGACAGTGCTTTAATAAGTTTATAAACTTCCTCTTGAATTTTCTAATATGGTACCTAGAAGAATGGTACCTAGACATAAATTCTACAGCTGGGTACTAATAACAAAATGTGCGTTGTATTAATTATTTTCTAAAAATTTTAATCAAGTTTCTCTTTACTTCAAGAGTTTGAGAGGTTTTTACTCATAGTGGCACTGCAAAGTAAATAGGGTAATTTGGTACAAAAAGTAGCTAGCTTTGTTCTACACAATCAAATAAAATCAGTGGCAGAATCAAAATCAGATGCAGTCTTAGGGTGTACACAAATTACTACAGAGCACAAGAGAGCTATCACCACAGAAGGCTTTGAAGTTACTGCCATACATTCAAAAATATGTGACCATATCGTGCACAGTAAAAGTGTAAGAACACACATCCAGTATCAAAACACAAAATGTTATTGTCATTGACAAACACAAACTAGATTTATTATAATCAGGAGATATAAATCATTGATGAAAAAGTTCATCATACATGTAAACCTTTAGAATTACTTAATAATTAGCTCAAAGATGTATTACATCATTCAAATATTTATGTGTTTTACTGGTGGCAACCAACAAACAACACACTGACTGAAATGATAAACACGTGTATCAAAGTATGCATACTAACCACCCTGACTACTCTTACCTACCTTGATTTTACTTGTCAAGTCCCATGGCCAATACTACCTTTACATATTCAACTACACAAAACATGTTAAAAATTGTAAAGAAATGAGAGTATATTGGTTTACTCACTGAGGACCTTTGTGTCCATATGGGATACTTTCTTGTGCTATGTTGTATCCCTGTTGCTACTATATGGCATGTGTCACTTAATAGGTTGGAATTGTTAGCTCATTATTGTTAGCTCCACAGTGATATCACCTATAATTAGTTCTGCTAAAATGAACTTGAACATGGCAGGTTAACATTTTTGAAGTTCAAAAAACTGAAGTGCTAAAAGCAATCTATAGGTTCCTTAAAAATGTTATTCATACCATATTTTTATTTTTCCCTAGGAAAAGCATAGCTCTCCACAAATCAGGGGGTGCCTAAAGTACCACTCCCTGAGCTGCCAGAGGAATCTTATAGAGCAGTAAGACTATTTGGGAAAATGACCTTCCTGGTATCACTTAAGAGTTGGGTTCAATTTATGATCTCTATTTATACTTCCATGTTGAGCATTTTGATCACCAAGTATAAGCTCTCACAAAAAACATAATACAAGCAGTAACAGACTTCATTTGCAAAGGTTGAGTAAAATAATCTATTTTCAAAAAATAATGATACTAATCTTGAATGTTTAAAAAGCAAATAACTTGCTACTCTGTTGCAACAATTGATACTTTTATGTACTCTTTATTAAATCTTAAGTACCAAATAAACATATTTAATGTTGCTTTGATATGAACAGACCCTCTACACAACTTTGTCATTACAGTGATATATGCAAGTTCAGAACAACACCAACAATAAACAACAACATGTTAGGTTCTCTGTAGCATTCAGTCGGTACCATTCTTTATTGAAAATGGTATCGACTCAATACCGGTTGGTATCAGTATAGGTATTTTTAGTATGTTTTTCATTAGGACCTATGTAAAATTTCTCAAAAATTTTACATCGGCAATCTTTGGTAAGATTCAGATATACAAGCAACAGCATTGAGATGAAAAGGAGTGCAAACCAAGTGTGACAGTTGGGATAAAGTAATATACTAAAAACAACACAAATACTGAGCATTAAGCATTTTACCAGAGGACAAAGAAAATGCCTTAAAAGGGACACAAGGGGGCGAAACGTCAGATGATGTGAAGTAAATGAAGGTTGATGTTTCAGTAATTCAAGACTTTACATGAATTCCTTTAACTTCAAGGAAGTAGTCGCATAGAAGCTATAGAGGCAGAAAAGTTGACTAATCAGAATAGTTAATATAGCAAGAATAGACAGTTGAAAAAAAGGATTAAAAGAACTTTTCTGACTAAGGCTGGTTTTGACTTGGCCATAAGAAACATAGACCACAAAAATATCATTTTATGGTGTTTATTATCAAGTGAAAATACCCTGAATCAGGCAGAGAGGATTAATGATACCAGATTAAAATGACATAATTAAAGATCAGGAGAAAAAATTTTTTTCATTTTTATGTTTCTTAAGGATGCATCTACATTTTTTCTTGACAAAATGTGATAGGATTTCTGTCTCTCCAACACCAAACATGACTGAACACACTGAAGTCAAGAAATCCACCCTCATTTGTGATTGAAAATAGATAAATTTGTGAGGAAAGTCTGTCCCTTGCAGTTCAAAAGTTTAGATGCTTGTATGACAAATCATGCAGAGACTACAAAGACAAACTTGGGAAGCAAAATGCATGGAAAGCTGTGGAAGGAGAACTATAGATACCTAAACTTGCAGTTTGCACTTGTATTTTCCCTTCTTTTTGACCAAATGTTAAAAACGTTTACCCAGAAACCAGGGTTATGAAAACAATTGGACCCAAAACTGTATATTAGAAAACAAACAACAAAGTTCACCTTTCTTATCGTCTTATGTTTCTTATGGCCAAGTGAAAACCAGGGTTTGAGGATGAAACTCTCAGATGGTCCAATAGACACAGATAACCCACCTAGTGTATACCAAGGACGCCAGTCTGCAAACACCAAATCAAGATTAATACCGATAAATTGCCTACAATCTACCCAAACATAGCCATTTATCCCTTACTTATGCTAAATAACTTACAAAGTATTTTTGTTTGAACCATACCCTGTTGCTAAGCAGATAGGTATGGCGTGACATCACACTGTGGCAGCAAATTGATCCAACTATGTGACATGTGCGTATACATGTCATGCACCTGAGAATTTTCTTGAAAGGCTTGGGGGGAAATATTGGCATGAACTTATCAGTATTGGTATCGGTATCAGCAGGACCTGATACCCACCAGTATTGATAATGGTATCCCAAACGAACTCCAGTTTTCTGTAACAGAAATTTTTTATCATGCAAACTACTTGTATCTCAACACAATATCAAAACCAACAATGCACCGTAGAATTGTTCACTTGTCATGAATTTAATACAACACAAAGCACAACAACAAGATCCTAATTTTTACACACTTCAAATTCCATCCCTCTCTGCACTGATGCAAGCAAAATAATTTTAAAAAAGATGCACAGTGATCCTTGTACATAGTAAGTAGCAAGTTGGTTATAAGTAAGGTTTTTCATTCCCACAGAAATGTTTGGGTATGTATTTGTGCCAGTTAACTTTGCCTAAAAAAATTGCATTTATGAGCTTTCACATCACAATCAAACAATGGATTTTATTTTCTATTATTACCTGCTAAACTTTGAAATGTTAAACATTTCACTTTTGAGTTCTCTATATAAAGTTTCATTTAATCCAAGAAAAACTCTACAGCTTCTACGACTATCCTCTAGGCTTTAAATTCCATTCCACATATCACTACAAAAACATTTGAACTTATTTGTACTTTCAACTAATAGTCCAAAATTACTCCTGGTGATGTATTTGGTATACAGCTATTTCCACTTTTGCTTTCATTGTACTATGTGTTATGAATCTTTTCCTACACAACAAAGTACGGTGACCAAGGGTGACAAAATCTTTTTCATGCAATCAACAGAAATAGCCATCCAGAAGTTATGAAGCTTAATCAAATCATATTGTAAAGAAGTCTGTTATTGATACATGAAATAAAATAACATATAAATCTTGTATGAAATACTTCCAACTGTAGCAATTGGACCATCATTCTGGTTGTTGCTGGCATATATCAAATACCACACAAATTCTCATCCAGCACAAATCCTCATCCAGCACCTGATCCTCCTGAATGAGTGTTATTTGTTATACATTACACATAACAAGCAATCACACTATAATATCTCTTTTTTGAAAGATACTGAGGGAGCTAGGTTCCTGGTACCAGCAACAAGTATACTGTAAGTAATCATATTAACCACATTCCAACTGTTTAATCAAAAAAATTATATGAAGCAAGCTATCTTCCAGTCAAGTACTTAAGATTGAAGAAGATAAGGAAATGTGTTTTGATGATTCTTCTTTTATGTACCATGTTCACTAAGGATGCGGGGGACCACTGATTTCCACAAATTTCTATTTGATGATACTTGAATCAAAATATCACTATCTGTTAGAACAGAGATTGCTTAGGTTCTAACAGCGGATAAATGAAGAAACATACCTGTGGCCTGCAAGTATAGTCAACATCTGTTTTTTCAGTAGCAAACTTGCCCCAAACAACAATCTGACCTATCATTTAAAATTCATTTTAAATACTACTTTGATAATTACCATTTTGTAGTAACTTAAACACCAAAACGTCTTGCCTTTAGGATTATTATATCTATTACAGAATGGCAAATTTTGGCATTGTTCACTTCTACGTACATAAGTCCCTGAAAAAATAATTCCAAACAGGGCTTATAAAACAGTAAAAACAAATGTTGGCCATAACCACTCTGTAAATAAAAGCTCCATTTGAAACCTACACATTTTTCGTTCATGATTTCAAGTAACAAAAGAAATAAAGAACATGTGTATACATAATGCTATATTACTCATGAGTGGAACTTTACCACGATAACTGGATTTAGTGGAGTAAGCAGAAATACACTCTCTACCATCAAAACTCTGTGAAGCCAATACTCAAAATGGCATCCCATCCAAACACGAAATGTTTTACATGCTGAAAACCAATCACAGAGAAAGGGCAGTGTGTTAAGTTCTTTACATGACTGGGATTCAGATTCCTTCATCAGTGTCAGGTATTAGAATCATCTCAGCAAGCAAATTAACATGAAGTGTAACATTGACAAGGGTTTACCATTACTGTAGCAAAAGGGACATTAAAGAGAGACTATAGGGGATAACTTATGTATGGACATGTCTACACATGTCACACAGTACCAATACACAAATAAATTCTCCGCAGGAAGAACATAAGATAAAGCAGTATTAATTTGACGAACGGACGTGTCCGCTATACACTCTGAATTGTATTATATGACTTGCTTACTGTACACTATAACGAGTCAAACGGATCACAAAAATTCCTATTATAGAAGAGTGTGGAATCTTACATCGGCAGTAGTGTTACTGTTCCCAAAATACGGCCGAGTCAAAGGCACTGACAAATAAACTTGGTTTATGTACTTTGACTTAACCTGACAGCAAACCGAATTACATCAATGGACCATTTTCTATAATAAAACTGCAAGAACCATTTTCAAGTCCCTTCCAACAGTCTCCATCCACATGTACCCGAATACAATCAAGGTATTGCTACACCATCATACTCATACACGTTTGAACGTAGTCAAGTTTGAATAACATTAATGTTGATTTCATTACGTTAGTGATTTTGACTGAAAGAGTGTACTCATAGGTCTTAATTCAGTTAAAATGCATGCCCTTTGACCTAAAACACGCTCAAAGCACTCCATAACACCATAGTTTAAGGAACTACTCTTTTGACTTTGAGACTGATAGCGGCGGGCAAATCAAAATGCAAACATGATTTATCCGTGTTAAATAATCTTTTCAGTGTGGCACAAGTGTTTGGAATGCACAAAGATACTCAAAACCAAATTATATCACTGTGATTTGATCGAAATTCATATAAAATGCAAAGTTCTTACCGATCAAGCAACTGAAAGACGAGACCTGTCTCAAAAACCGTTGATGTAAATGACACTGCCACGATCTGAGTTAATGCTTTGTCAATACTCTCAAAATTAATGCGGATTTTGGGCGGCTAAAGATTTGAATAACAAATGTCAACTGAACGACATTATCGAACTTGGCCTATTTTCCTGAAAAAAAGTGAAGTAATGTTTCTCAGTAGCCTTATTGAAACGCAACATCACTCACACCAAACTCAGTTTTTTCTAAGATTTTGTCTTACACAATAAACACCGGTCATTGGATTTACGAAAGTGACATGTAAATCAATGAATGTTGGTGGCTGGAAAGACTGTGGCTAATATGTATATATCGGGTTATCGATAATGGCCTGAAGATTGCCGTAAAGCATAACTTATATCAAAATACCCTTCCCGCAAACTTGTCTTTGTGTGAAAGACAATCGAATTTGACCAAAACAGAACTACTGTTTAACGGGTAAGCCGATGTGCTTAGACATCAAACTCATAACGCCGAGTAAAATTTACTTCTCCTTAAAATCCTCTCCGAATCTAGGCTGTTGAAATTTACCATAAAGGTAGTGACAATAGC
The DNA here is from genome assembly GCA_024741275.1 of Chironex yamaguchii. Classification (NCBI taxonomy): domain Eukaryota; kingdom Metazoa; phylum Cnidaria; class Cubozoa; order Chirodropida; family Chirodropidae; genus Chironex; species Chironex yamaguchii. Next base: position 21,576 of record JANTCA010009014.1, read on the forward strand.
ATAACAAAATGCATCCTGTTGTATGTCCAAGTTATAATAAAAATACGACGGATTTAACAAATAATATATCATATATGACGAGGTATTAGGGTTAGTTAGATGACTGCTCATGGTAAAGCATCGGGAACCACATATTAGATTTAAATCCTACGAGTTGCAAGTAACAAAACTTCACCTTTATAAAGCTTATAACAAACTTACCTTAGTCTTATCCGAGTTGGTCAATTCGTGAGCATCATCCCTATCTGCCATCTTTCTCTTACGGAAGCTTCGCAGTTGCACACTACCTCTTGACCAGGGTTCGTCCTCAGTACTGCAATGTGTATTTCCTTCACCATTATTTCCTTTTCGGCCAATGAAACTTTTGCCGCGAGTTTTAATTTTCCTTAAAGTTGCACTTTTGTTCTTGGTGGTGGTTGGTGCAGGGGGTTTGTCGGCTTGGGCGTTCTCGTCGGATAGAATTCTTCTCTTGCCAGACTTCCCATGGAAGGAGTAACTTCTTTTGGTAAGAGGCATTTTTATGGAGAGCAGAAAAATATTCCTCGAATTTGTTTGATGGTAAGAGTGTCCGTTGGGATTTCTTCTTGGGATTAACAACCAATACCTCAAAATCAGGCTCAAGTGTTCAGCCTGAGCAGTTTTGTAGATTCAGAAAACAATACTGCAAATACTTAACGATCAAAAGTTTTACCCGCCACAATTTGAATCTGATACGCTTCGTATGCTCACAATAAAGGCCGAAGAAAATTGTTGGTTTATGAAGAACTCACATGTCAGTTGTGGTTAACGTTATTGTTGAATATAAGTTTCAAATACCCAGTAAAGAAAAAGGAATGGTGGCTATTGCAGATGTAAACTCTGTTTCTCAACAAACACCCGTCGTATTTACAGGAGTGTCATCAACCACTTATATGCCTGGGTTACCCCTTCGTTATAGATCTGCCTATGTGCACACATGCTTTCCTGAAAATTCAGTTTATTTTGAATACTAACACTATATATCGGTATTAAAATCCTTACTTCTGGAGACAAATTTTGAAATACACAGACTGCTGGGCGGCGTATTCAACGATTAGCACAAAAAGTAATATTGAAAGAAAATACAGCTATTGACAGCAATCTGAATACATTAATCTCTGCAAACGCAATTGTGACTGGCAACGTAAGGTTTTTTTAGTTGTCTTGTTTTCAATAAGACAGCCAACTAAAAAGGATTTCCTCTGAAGCCGCTGCGAGTGTTAATTAGCGATCTGGAAACGAAGTCCTCAGAAGTGGCGGGAATTTCGAACCACAACCAAGAGTTTTCAGACCAAACAACAATTCACACCATGCAAGAATTTCTTTTTACGATCTCTGTATTCTGGAGAAAGAAATCGTTTGATAAACAGCTTGATAGTTTTACAAAAACGAGGATGAACGAGTCAAATTCTGTCAGCGCAGATAGTAAAGAACCAGATCAAAATGTTAAACTAGAAGAAATTGAAAGAACTTTACAAAATTTGAAGACAAGGCTGAATGAACTTAGTGGTACGTATCAAGTAGAACTTATTTGAAGCTTCCAGAATTCAAGCTGCTGATTGTTAAAATCAGATAATTAAGTTTTCAACTTCTATATACACTTAAGATACATAATTTTAATTGTGGATCATCAATGTTACATAGTGATATCTGCTTACAACAGAATTTTCGAAACGTGTTACATATGATAGGAGTCGTTGGCCCCATTATTTTCAGATCCAGATACGGGCGAACTTAGTTTGCAAGTCAGTGATTAAGCGATCTTTTCTGACTCTGCTCACCCTACTTTTATTAGCTTGACAACTCCCCTGTGTATGTGTTCCTCAAACATGCCTGAAAACCCATGTTTAGTACAAAATTAACTTTATGCCAGTGATTTGACCATCCAAGTCCTATGTTTGCTGCCGTAAATTTATGAAGTCCATTACACCAAATTCTGGAGAAAAATAGCGTAATAACTCAGTCGATAAAATCCATTTAAAATGGTACCACACAGAATAAAGATTGATTGTTACTAAGAAAACCAAAACACAACAGTTTTTCAGAAAATATGGATTTCATATCTCACACCACAGTTTGCTATTGTAAAACTTAAGCAGTTAAGATAACAAAACTCGAGGAAAATGTTTGTCATCGGTTGGCTTAGGTACAGCAAAAGATCTTAGACGTAACACGTTTATTTTTCAGTAAGGCTACTCATCGCACTCTAGACGTACAGGCCATAAAATGGTTTTTTTGAGTCTCACGTTTGCAAAGAACTATACCCGAACAATCTTTTTGTGGTACAAAACTTGAAAATCGCCTTGAAAATTTGCGACATTGCGCTAAAAACATACTAAAAAGCTTTTTTCGTCTGACACTCTTCAGAGTATAAATCGTCAGAAAGGAAAGTATATGTATATGGCAACCTACTTTTTACGAAAAATGTAGCAAAACTGGCCAATCATAAACAAGAAAGGAAACAAAGAAAGAGAAAATAAAGAAACAAAACATAATTGAAAGAGTACAAGTGAAAAAATGAATTCTTTCTGCTTACAGAGTACTGGTTTTCTTGTTTTAATGTAGACAGACTCCAATGCACTAAGATGAAAGGAAGATCTAGCTGTGCCAATTATCCGAAAATTCACGGCCTTATACATTTTGGCGCATTCTGAATTCGCAAGGTCGCAAATTTTCAAGGTGATTTTAAAGAACTATAAGTTACCGTCCTTAGTGTGATTATGAAGTGGCTAATAAACAGACGCAAGACAAAGATTAGAGATTGTAACAGTGACCACCTGAGCGTCAAAATCATGTTCGACGCTCATGTGGTCGCTATAATAACTTTATTCTGATTTTTGCACAATACCATCCTGTTGACTACTATATGGAACCAAGACAAAGACTACCTATGACAGAAGCCTCCATACCGTGGTTTTGCATGATAGCTTTTACACATCGATGTTTGACTTCGCGTATTTTACCTGCTGAAAGATTTACGAGAAGCAATTTCTTGAAAGTAAGGGCTAGAAAAAGAGTGAAATGGCCCAGATCACTGACTATTCTCACGCTGATAAGCTACTGCATGACTTATTTTAAGTCAATAGACAAGGTGTTAGCATTGAATTTTGTTTAAAAGCCGTTGTAAGTGATCATACTGCAGTGGTTAAAGGATAATTTCCTCCGTCAACTAGGTTGTAATTTCATCGGGGTTTATTTATTAGTTGGTTGGTTAGAATTATAATTCAAAAATTATGGACGGATTTTGATGAAATTTTCAGGCTAGAAATGGGCTAACTAAAATATGATTAATTTTTGGTGGTGATCCGGATCACGTCTGTCTGTCTGTCATCAGGATTACGCAAAACCTACAGGATGGATCCTCATGCAAAAAAGTCAGACGATCGGTCTTGATCCAAGTAATATTCCATTAACTTTTTGCGACTATCCGACTGTAATCCTGGATTTTGGATCAGTTTTTCGGTATGAAACCTTCACAGTGCTAGTGAGAGACAATCCAAGTACAATATTCAGTAAGAATATCTTCATGGGAGTGACTAGGAAATCATTACGGCGAAACCCCCTGTTAATCGAATAATGAATACTGGCGTCTCGGAGGTTTGCGCTCTCAGGAGTGCTTCTAGTCATATTTAACACGAAGAATGATTCAATCAGCTGGCTAAACCAAAACTATATTATGAAAATAAGTAAATTCCGCTGTATATATTGCCTTGGTTATCACGATGAAATAGTTTAGGTGACGGCAATGTTCTTACGTTATACAGCATTGTACATGTGATGTCTTGGCGTCTTTATAGTTATTGCTGAAAACAATTGAACATGTATTGCTGTTTATACACGGAGTTAACTGCTTTTAATAGCTGATTAAATGCGGGTGTCGCTCGCTTAAATTCTTTAGCGAAAAATTTGCCGCCATGCAAATATTTCTCTGAGCTCAATAATAGTTTTCAGCGAAAGTGATTACTTAAGATAAGATAAAGAATTTGGAGTTCTTGTTTACAATAATGTACAAGGAACGGCTGTCGGTTTCTGGATGGTGATTGGCACTAGGTCAACAGACTGGGACAGGAATATTCAAAGCAATGTAGAATAAAAAGGGTTAGTGCTCTAGACCGATTGCAATTCTCGACTTAGCTCCTTGTTTAACAGCAAACGTTAACAGAGAAAAAACTCCCAAGGATTTCAACTCAGTAATCTCAGGGTCGATCCACTAAGCAACCTAGCAACGACTGGTCCTAGAGTGTTAAGGGATATTTTTGGAAGTTCATTACCAAAACAACAAATCTAGTAATGTCGTCATCTCCGGTAGAAAGGAAAGGTGTTCCACGATCATCCTTTTCGGCTATTTATGTTCACATGCTACCTACTTAACTCCCTGCTGTCTCAATCACAAGAGGACTGGCTGGCTAGGCACATCAAGCAAGTGCCCTATGATTCAGTGTCCCATTAGAAGTAGACGCGTGATTGTGTTTTGAACAAATGCCTGTTCGCTAACAGATAAACAACTCAAGGAGTATTGATTGTGGATGAATGACAAAGAATCTTTTGACAATTTTTGTTGAGTTATTTACTTCAACAGAAGGACGTCAGCTTTCCTGTGAGGGGACCGTGGTTCGAGACGGTCGATTACTAAAATACTACTTCCTTACTTGTGCCTTTGATACAGGGCCCTTACTTGGTAATCGTATTTTGATATTGGTCAGTGATACAACGAGCATTTAGTTTATGTCATCCGGCCAACCAAGGCCCACTCCATTGACTGGTTGGTGATCCTTATACTTGAGAGCAGCGTAACAAATCTCGAACTGGGATGATTTCATTATGCGGACCGTATAAAATGGTTACATTCTGCAATCAATGGTGGCGACGTTAGCTATTGGTAAATTGAAATTTTTCATGCGTAGCTGAAGTAGCCTTTAAAAAAGCTCCACTTCAGTTATAATACAATCATTAACACGATGTTCACTAAATAGTTTTCAACGACTTTACTGAAAAGTTTAAAATAAGAAACCAAACGAAACACGTGGGCAAAAGAGCAGATTTGACTTGACTTGATACGCTATCCTTGACAGGATCAGGGACGCCTCAGAAAAGCAGCAGAAGACTATTATAAATATTAGCAAGAGTAATTGTGATGTAAATGTAAGAAAGAGATCATATTGTGGAAGTTATGGAGAAGGTACAAAGAAGATCTCAGAAGTCCCGAGAAAAAGGTCACTTGTGGGTCGTAGAGTCACAAAACCGAACTTTTTAACAAGGGAGCGGGGGAAACAGAAGCGGCTTTTACATCTGATCAATGTTTAAATCTTGGTTTGGTTAAGAAACACTTTAAAGATCTTTGAAGATGCCACGGGAACCTTGTCAGCATAGTTAAAGTACAATATTTAGGAGATGAATCAGTTGTCGATAGTGAAAAGTTCAGGAGTATGAAAAAGGGAACACTAAAATGAAATGGTCGGACAAATAAGTTTAGCCTCGATGAAATCAATCTCACTCAATTTGGTTCTCATGTGCACTTAACTCGTTCCACCAATTTCCAGTTGATTCGGCCAGTCATTGTACGACAAACAGTGTAAGATTTTTCAACGTTGCGATACTTAGAGCACTCTTTGAAAAGTAACCTTGGCCATCAGGAAGTACTTATGATAATGGTCCCAAACGAAAAAGGAAACATCAAAGATGCCTTCCTTTTTTTCGTCACACTTAATTCATAGGCTTCTCTGCTTCGGACAAACCGTTTCATTACCTTACTGCTCGGATTTGTTATGACTTTCTGTTTATATTCATTATAGCTTACTCTGTCATTCATTGTACGACAGGTCTGCTAAACCTAATGAAAATGCACGTCATTGTCACTTGTTAGCATAAGGTTTCAATACATAGTACCATTACTTGTCAAAAGCTAGTACTAACACTCTTTCGGGTCGTAATGACACTGTAATTAAGTTTCAAACTCACCGATTTTCAAACCGGTCCAACTTGTAAAGGTTACAGGGAATAGAGGGTACGTAGCATTTAAGGTCCATCACTCGACGTCAGAATTCGTTGATTCACAAAATTGTAGTGACGTAGGGCTGGTATATAACTATAAAATAAAACAAATTTGTAACTTTAGCGTCCTTAACGATCCATCCGCGAAATGTCGACCTGCAAGGCCTTGGTCATGCATCAGAATTCGTTGCCTTATCGTTTTCGTAAACGTGTTCAATGTTACAACTTTAAAATACACGAGTGAAAATGGCTCTTTTCATGCAGCATAAGCCATAAACAGACGTGAATAGCTTATCAGTCAAGCCTAATGTCACCTATCTACTTTGCTTTTAGTTCGATGTGCCTTGTTAAATGTCGACCAGGCCACACTATTTGACCCAGCAACCATTGTCAAACTACGAGAGGCTAAGGATAACTGTGCTAGATGCGGTAACAAATGCAGAGATATTAACGAAGCTGACCTTCTGGCGACCGATGAGGACATTACAACGGAAAACTTATGTGCGACCGTTGTTCCAAACTGAATTGGTAGGACAAATGAGGAAGTTAAGCAAGTGGAAATACCGTAAATGCTCTATTAAGCCCCCCTCTCTAATAAGCCCCCTCTCTATTTAGCCCCCCTTTTAAGCAGAAATTTGAAATAAGCCCCCC